>KN483970.1:0-55728 GCA_000787095.1 Periophthalmodon schlosseri
AAATAAATAATAATAAAAGAAAAATAATAATAATAATAAATTAATAACTATGACCTTCTGCAGGCATCAGAGAAATGGCCCGATGGAGCACTGGGGTGAGGCAGCCCATGGAGGATGTGTGTGCTGAGGTTTTTACCAAAACTTGGAAAGCCTGCATTTGGAAAAAGACAGGAAATTTTCCAAATGAAACACATATTTCATTAATCTTCTATCACACTTTTTAAATCTTGTATTGATTTAGTCCCCAGAGAAACTTGTTCTCAACAGCTGTATCCCATCTACTAGTGAAGTAGAAAGGAGTAAACACCACAGATATGGTACTACTGTGAAGCAGCTGCAAGTGATATTATTTACTTTGACTTATTTTGTCAGGCAGGGTCCTGGGTAAATAAAAATACTAAAAATACTTTCTCTAGCAGTGCTTTAAGTGGACAAAAAGAAGTGCTGGTAGTAGTTTTTGTGACTTTCTCCAATCTTATGAAATTTAATGTCTAAATGGGCTTAATAAACAACAATCTACTGTATTTAAGCAGTGAGTGGCTTCATTCTGGGGCCTAACTTTGGAGACTGCTGCCCTAAACCTCTGTAATGAACATTTCAGTGACACAATAGAGTCCAAAGTAGTCCATGCTTGTCTCATCAATGGAGTGGTGACCCTGATCGTAGTGAGAGTCCAGTAAAAACACTCGTATTGAAATAAATTTGTTTGGAGCAGTCTATTGCAATATCTCCAAGGACACCAGAACCAGAAAGTTACATAGTGCTCCTTTAACAGTAGCTTGTGTTTCTGCGGAGACTCTACTGGTTACGCCCTTTTCAATAAACTATAACCTTCAAGAGCGTCATTTTATATCCTGTAACATGTGGTGTTCTGTTTGGTTTGGTTAGGCCTTCCATTTGCCACTTGACATTTTGATGTTACTTTCACTTTAACATTTTGTCAATAAATGTCGACGTATCCAGACCAAAGTAACTGTTGCTTCCTGGTTCAGTAGACGTGGAGCTCTTTTAATCTCTGAGTCGATGAGGCTTTAAATCTCTCAAAGTCCGATCACAAAAGTCTGCAGCGTTCCGAACTACGGCAATGTTCTTACTTGGAAGACGCATCACCTCGACCAAACCTCAGTTTTGGAAAACCATGGCTGCGATGCAGACTTACTGGTAACTGATTCTAGGCCCTGAATTCCAATGCGTGTTTTCTGTCAAACCACATTAACACATTTTTTCAAGAGAGACGTAATCGACCCAGTACCCAACTCAGGAAATTATGATATTTGTTTTTCTCGCAAGAGCACGGACAAGCCCCATATCATCCACTAGATGGCACAATGTGTCTGCCAACCTGAGAACAGCTACAGGCAAACATAGGCCAGTCAGGACAAATGTATTAGGCCTACATAATGTGGTAGAGCACATTAGTGTGTGGTCAGTTAGCTAGTGTTTTGTGCTTGTGTAACCTATTATTTAACTTTTATTTGTTTTTCTGTCATAGTTCTACAGTAACCGGTGGCAAAAAGCATGTCAATGGAGTAGATCTGTACTATGAACAGACGGGCAAAGGAAAACACACTGTGCTGCTGCTTCCTGGTGCTCTGGGCAAGTTACAGAAACTATTTTGATTCTTTGTCTCAACTCATTTTTTGTTTTAGCTGTGCCCTGGCAAGTGACATGCAGGTGACTGACATATACTCTCCCCCTATTGTCCCACAGGCAGCACTCGGACTGATTTCGAGCCACAGTTAAAACATCTGAATAAGGAGCGCTTTACAGTTGTGGGGTGGGACCCCAGAGGATACGGAAAATCCAGACCTCCAGAGAGAGACTTCCCAGAGGACTTCTTTGAAAGGGATGCAAAGGACGCAGTGGATCTGATGAAGGTTAGAGTGTTATGACATCACAATATTGTCCTCTTCTTATGGCTTATCTGTCATGTGTGTCCTGCACTACAGGCTTTAGGCTTCAGTCATTTCTCTTTATTGGGCTGGAGTGATGGAGGTATCACTGCAATGATTGCAGCGGCTAAAAACCCTGACATGATCCAGAAATTAGTTGTTTGGGGAGCCAATGCTTTTGTTTCTAAACAGGACCTGGAACTTTACAATGGTGAGAGTAAATGTACTTGAAGTAATTATAGGGATTATCTGATGTGTTGTCTTCTTACCTGACTGAGACCTTCTGCAGCTGTGAGAGACGTGTCCCGATGGAGCACCAGGATGAGGCAGCCCATGGAGGAAGTGTATGGTGCTGAGGTTTTTGCCAAAACATGGGAAGCCTGGGTGAAAGGAATTTCAGAGTTTGGAAAAAGACCAGAAGGTTTGATAATTTAAATTTAAATGTTTCATTAATGTTCTATAACACTTTTAGGCTATTTTTTATTTATTTAGTAACAGCACATGATGTTTACTCATGCAGGAGCAGAATCGCTACAACCTAACTCCTGTAAGCTACATTTTTATAGACGTAAACAGTAACTAATTATATCTTTTTTCCCCAGGAAATATCTGCATGAATCTTCTGCCTTTAATTAGCTGCCCCACTCTTATTATTCATGGAGAGAAGGACCCTATGGTGCCTGGCTTCCATCCTCAGTACCTTCTCAAACACATCAAAGAATCCAGGTGAGACAAACAGTGAGTAAACTGTATACACTCAAAATGTGGACACTAACCTGAACTTAAACTTCTGTGAAAATCTAGGCTGCATCTGATGCCAGAAGGAAAACACAATCTTCACTTGAGATATGCAGCTGAATTTAACAAAATGGTGGAAGACTTTCTTGAAGACTGATTTTTGAAATGGACAGGATCACTTTTTGATCAAATGTATCGATCATTTTAAAAAAAAGACTACAATAAATATGTTTCTACTTCACTTTAATATGCAAGAAAATCCACGTTAAATCTGGATATGCAAAAATAAACAGCCAGCAGCAGTGCTAGGCCTATGTGCCGATTAGTCGATGCAGCGCGGGACTCGATTGGTTCAGCCTGGCGCAAAACCCGGAAGTCACTTTTTGTTTCTGTTTGATGAGCTTTTCAGATGCTGCATTTATTAGATTCCGTTATAAATAGGTAATCAAAATGAGCGAGATGGAAAACAGTGCGTCCTTTGACCCCATTTCTGTGCACAACTTCTCTGAAAAGATTTTGGAGCAAGTTGTTCACTTCCACGTTATGAAATTGAATGAAGGCTTTTTCCTTTGGATCGGTTCTTCCCCGGTCCTGTCCAACTTGGCTGTATCGATGACCAGCAAATATGTAAGTGCTCTGTGCTTAAATTCGGTTTGCAATACCGCGGTGTACACGTATTAGGCCTATAGATCAGTCTTAACCAATGTATTTAGTCTTTTCAAATAAACTCAAACTTAAGTCTGGAGGAATAAAGGGCGCAATGGTATTTTTCACTTTCACAAACAAGTTTCTAAGGAAATCCTCATAACTTGGAGGAAACATGTGCATCCACTGCAGGGCACTCCCAGGCTGATAGTGGCCACATTTACATGGTCTGTAAAATCACATGCAGTGATGCAAGAAATACTCAGTTTTGTTACCTAAGTGAAAGTGCAGATGCTGGAGCAAAAAAAAAACACAAAGTAAAAGTATCACATGAAAAATCTACTTAAGTAAAAGTATTAAAGGATCCGTTTGAAAATGTACTTAAATAGTAAAAAGTAAAAGTATTTTGCGCATATTTTGAGGTCTTATAAGGCTTCTTCAAATGTAGTGATTTTGATTTTGAGATTTGTGCTGAATTTTGTGCAGCAGAAACAATTGAATCAATCATGTTTTGCAGACGTTTTATTTTTTTATATTTTTGTTTGCTCAAATTGTGAACGTCTTAAAAATAACCCTATCTCTTATCAGCACATCTCAAACAATAATGAAAAATAATTTTCAGTTCAGTTCAAAAATGTAGTGGAGTAGAAAGTACAGTACCTGCTCTCAAATGTAATGAAGTAAAAGTAAAAAGTATTCACTTTAAAATTTACTTAAGTAAAGTACAGATACCTAAAATGTATACTTATTCAGTACTTTTCTACTTTTACTTTGTTATACTCTACTGATTTTGGTGTGTGTTTACATGCACAAAGAAACAATCAAAAAACTCTTTCATCGTGTGTACAATTTCTTTACAAAAGTGAGGAGGTTTTTGCTAATTTGTATGTAATAAGTTAAGACTTGAGCTTTAGAAGGTTGATTAAATAACTTGTATAGCAAATTATTGGTTCATTCTGCTATTTACTTGTTACAGCTCATGCCTTTTAATGATACTGTATATTTAAAATAGGTTTACTGGAATCTTCTTGTAATATGGAAAGTAATTTCAATATTATCGTTTATGGCGATACTTCTCTGTGGCAATATATCATGCATCAAAACTTGTTATCATGACAGGCCCATTAGTTTGCCCTTTTTATAGAAATATTGCACGTTACACATACAATTATATCCTTTATGTGCAATTAGTGCAAAATTAGTGCGCCCTTTTTTGCATAATTGTCCTTGTTCACATCTGTTCAGGTTTTGACAATCAGCAAGAAATCCGATTACTCTCCTCAGATGTAACATGACATTTCTATAGTCTGATAACTCCAGAAATCAGATAATGATCAGATTTTTATGGATGTACATGTAAACACAGCGACACATAGTGGTTAGTGGAGTTAAGGTCAGGAAACTAGAACAGCAACAACAGTATTTTTCTCCTCAAACTGATAAATCTGATATACCTCACTTCTCTGCATCCTTAGCTTTGACTCTGCCACTTTTTGCCACTGCCACTTATACGCAATTCCACATCTATGCAAGTACAAAATTAGGAAAGGAACTAAATCAGTTGTGGGGACTGGTGGACAATAATGGACTAACTAACCTAACCTAACTGTTCAAATTGTATGTAGGCTTGAGCATCATTATATATTTTTTCTCTAGGATCCAATGCCATTATCTTCACTCGTCATGGGGGATCCATCAAGTACAGCTGCAAACACCTTGGCACAAAGATTAGGTAAGTTTTTAAAAGATCGTATGTACCTTCATAATTTTTCCCAACATTTGATCTTTTATAATGTTATCATTTTCAAAACCATTTCTTCACAGCAAAGAGGACCAAAAAACAGGTGTTTGTGAGCTATAGTCTTGCTGTAACTGACTGCAACTTTAGCCTTTTAGTAGAGAATCGCATCAAGAAAGAGCTCGAGCTTCACCCTGAATGTTTTTAAGCACATTTATATTTGGTTATATTTGGTGAAGAAAAGGCAGCTGCTCTATGAGATTGTAATACTGCTGGAATAACAACACACCAGATGACATTTTTGTTACATCAAGTTTTTATTGATATAATAAATTAACTGGTTTATATCAAAACATGTATGCCTATGGCTTTTTTGTACAAATGTGTCATATTAAAAAAATAACACTTTGAAAACATTTTGTGTCAAACTAGCAAATATGTTGAAATGCGTGCTATATTGAAATGGAAAATGTCTAGAACTGTGATGGTGCTGATGGTGGATCTATGGGATGTGCTTCAAACGTCTAAAAACAAGATGGATGGCATTGGCACATGAACACGTGTTGTTTGATACAGCCCTAAAGGTTACTATTACAAAGCTGAGTTTATAAGAGAACACTACTCACACTTAGCCCCTACCAGGAGACAGAGGCTCTATTCTAGCTGACACATTTTTGCTTTGAGTCGTTGTGCTTTTTGGTGGGAGTCAGTTCCTAGGAGAGTTACATTACCACAGTACAGAAACAAACAGTGGGCATGTTTGATAAATACAGAGGTATTTGCAGTGCCCTGGGCAACATGACAAAATAAATACTGTTTTTATTTTCCTAAATACATTGCGTGCCCTGTTTAAACAAGGGCAGTCAAAGTAAAGCCATTGAAATGCTGCAGAGCATCATAAGACGTATCATTGCACACCACACAGTCCACTCAGCTCCCAGGCGCACAGCACTAACCACAGTCTTCATAGGCTACAGTCTGCTGAGGTCTCCGGCTGTTCTTCTCATAGACAACCATCATACACCCACTCGAGCAGCAGTCATTTCAAATGACTACACTGACCTCATATCTGAGGATAAAGTGCCACATTGGAAATGTTTAGGGACTAAAAGAAACAACAAGTAAAACTAGTTGTGCCCTTTCATGCAAAAGAGTGGTAGTGGTTTAGCCTATCCCTGCTTTTCCAATGTGCTGGCTTTAAAACACAATCAGCTGATTGTGTTTCTAACATTTAGTGCAAAAGAACATGTAAAGAAATGTACAGTAAGTTTGACCTCTACATGGCAGGCGCCTCACAGAGCGCTGCTCTACACTTTGTACTCGCATTAGTCTGCTTCATCTTTGAGTCAGTCATTAAGAGCAGACACTGCAAGACTCACCACAACTTTCATATCAACACATGTTTCTGCCAGACTCAGTCCAGTACAATATTTGTGGCAACTCCTAGTTTAATCATAGTCACTAAAAACCACTGGCTCGTCCCACCATTATTTATCCCTATGTACCATTTAGTCTGTATTTTCTACATGAGACGCTCACACTCCATTGGCTATAGCGTGATTGCCAATGACCTCCCCACCAGTGGCCAGGGCGTAAGAAGCTGGTACCGCTGCCAGAGCGGTAGCAACTGCTGCAGTGGCGCCCCCTGTGGCCGTGAGGTGTAATGGTGTGTCATGGACTCTAGAGTAGTCCCTGTCGATTTTAGACAGAAGGAGATGTTGCTCCCCTGGGTGCAGGAGCGTTTGCCGAGTGAAAGTCTCTCCATCAGCTAAGCTCTCAGGCAGCGGCTGCCCCCGGGGCTCCGGCAGCAGCAGGAGGCAGATGATGCACAGCAGGGTGCAGCAGGCGAAGATGACGTGATGCAGGAAGTAGCCCTTCTGGTTATGAAGCTCCATGATGGGTGCAGTCAGCATGCCAAAGCCAGCGCTGGCCAGAACCAAACCAAGCCCTCCGCCTCTGCAAGATACAAAGCAGGACAATCAGAAAAAATCAAATGCAGTAACTGACTTGAAGATTGTGTTAGAGGATGACCACAAGAGGGAGCCAAAAGACAGCCTGTCCTACTCTAAATATGTCTCCATGTAATTACACTCAGGACTAAAATCATCTCACAAATGAATTTATCTTTACACATTAATGAAGAAAAAAGGCTCACCTGATGACAGTGGGTGTGATTTCAGCACAGAAGAATATACTGAGTGTGCTGACCGCATGAGACGAGAACATGCCAATGATAGAAAAAGCCACAGAGAACTTCCTGTTCAGACTGTCTCGAAGAACTACAAAAAAGTTAAATAGGACTTTTTGTTACGTAATACTGAACAAAACAACATGTTTGCATAAATGTGTTTGTACCTGTATCATGGCGGAGACTGTACTTTCCAATCACTGTAAAATGTAAGAATAAAGACATTTTATTAATAGTAATAAGTCAATCTTACATCTTGATATGATCTTACTTTACTCCTGTTCCAAACCACTTACAGTTCAGCAGACCCAGCTGCAGCAGCGAGGCGAGGGCGGTGATGATCATGAATGTGAGCAGACCTCCTCTGCGTCCCATCAGTCCCACGGCAGGGCACAGGGCCAGGCAGGTGGCCACGGCGATGCCCGCCATGGTGTAATAGTCCGCATGGCACAGAGCAGTGGGCCGCGCCTCAGGGTCCATCAGACTCCGGGCAAAACAATGGTGGATCCCATAACCTGTCAGTCTGTGGGAACAAACAGCAAACATCAAGAGAATTGTCCTAAGACACAGATGTGGTACCTCGACTTCACTCAGCAATAAGCCTGTGACCATTAATAAACAGTATTCTTGACTAGACAACTTTAATAATTCATTAGTTTGTCTAAAAAGGCTCTAAGACACCTGCCAAACAACCTTACATTAGATTAAAACTTCAAGACAATAAAAAGAATACATTTCGGATTTTCATAAATAATATACTTATACTAAAATATTTGTAATCTAGAATGGTAAATGGTCACATTTTTATATAGCGCTTTTCCACCTTCAAGGCTAAAAGCACTTTACATCAAGGAACCACTCACCCATTCACACACACATTCATACACCAGTGGACGCAGACGACACACACATCATACACCAGTGGACGCAGACGCCGGGGGCGAGGTGGGTTAAGTATCTTGCCCAAGGACACAACAACAGTATTCATCTTTGGGAGCTGGAATCGCACCGCCAACCTGTGGGTCAGTGAGTTTACCTATGATGTTTTATAGTGAGAGCGGGATTCGAACCGCTAACCTTTGGATCAGTGGTTCAGTCAGCAGTTTTTACCTAATCTGACTAAAACGTATTTTAAAATCTCAATGTAAAATAGAAATAATCTTCTGACTATAACTAATTGAAAAAATACATTGTTATTCTTCAACATGGGAGAGCAAACCCAGTGCACTTACGAGTTCACACACAGCACCACTATATTCTTCCATAGGTTCCTCGTGCTCATCATCTTGACAATGCAGCTCCTTTGAGGCTTCTTATGCAGCTCCTGCTCCAGCTCTGGTGAAAAAATAAAAATGTACAACACCTTAAGACCTTTTTCGTTTAAGAGGAAATGAGAAACCTGCCTCTAAGGAGCCTGCGTCTGAGTGAGCCAAGTAGCGGTTATGTCCATCCCTTATCTAACCTCATGGGGCAGGAAGTATCAAAGACAGAAGTGCAGAAGAGTTACAGTCAGGAGGAAATCAGCTCAGAGGTTTATAAGGTAAAAACATGCATAAATCAGCTATGTGTATGGGATTTACACACTACCAGTTTGGACATACCATCTCATTCAATGTATTTTTTTCTTTATTTTTACTACTTTCTAAATTTTTTATACATACAGAAGATGTCAAATATATGAAGCAAGATATATGGAATTATGTAGTAAAGAAACAAAGTTAAATAACAAAGCAAAGGGTGGATACCCTGAACATAAACTATACCAAAAATATTGAGTATACTTATTTACTTTTTTCCTTTACTACATAATTCCATATATCTTACTTCATATATTGTTGTCTTCTGTATGTATATAAAATGTAGAAAGTAGTAAAAATAAAGAAAAAAATACATTGAATGAGAGGCTGTGTCCAAACTTTTGACTGGTAGTGTATTTTCCATTTGGGTGCTGGGTGGGTGCTGGTTTGTGTACACATTATCAAGTAGTTGGATTGTTTAAGGTAAAAACATAGCCTTTGAGAGCTGTCTGTTTACTGCTTGTGAGAATGTCTGTGTAATCTTTCAGTCGTCCAGGTATGATCCATAGCTTCTTCAGTTCTGGTCAGATCACTAGTGCACACTGCCTTATATCTATTTGAAGAGAGGAGCTAACTACACTGAAGCTAACACACCTATTTGTTTACAGTTTCTGTTTGTTAGTTTGGTCTATTGAAGTGAACTGAGTCATACTTTGCGTCATGGTTCAGACACCCATTAAGGGCACGCTAAAACTTTTGTCCAATTGAATTTTTCTTTTGCGATGTTTTTGAGAATGCACAAATGAGCTACCTGTAAATATTAGGATCTAATGTGATAATTATTTTAACAGGGAGTGTGGATGCTGATTTGAGTATTATCAAATACTTTGCAATAATTAGATGAAGGTGGATTTTTTTCACATAAAACTACCAAAATAAAAAGTCTCCATGGGTTCATAGGCTTTCTAATTCTACTTCAGACATTTTCTCACCCGTTAGGACTCCATTGGGCTCAGTTGTCATGTCAATCTGGTTCTTCCTGGCAATGCGTAACATCATGGCTTTGGATCGCCTGTACTGCTGGGTGGCCAGCAACCAGCGCAGGGATTCGGGAAAAATCCTAGAGCGAGAGAGAGAGAATGAAGAGAAGTGAAGGGAAGAATGAGAACAGACTGTTAAAAGCAAGAAGGCTGACAATAAGAGAAAGAAAGTATTGTTTGTGTGTGAGCGCAGCGTGCCAGGGCTGTGTAGAGCAGTACAAGTCGACGCCTGGCTCAGTAAGTGAAAAATCGAGCCCACGCTGTGGATTCCCTCTGTGGGAGAGACTCACCAAACGTACGGCAGCATCAGAACAAATGGAGAGATTATGACGATCTGGAGGACCTGCCAGTCATCGCGGTTGGGCCAGTTTCGGCACAGAGCGGCCACTCCGGGCATGAGGAGCTGCCCGCCTACCATCAGAAAACTGGCCACCATCGTCATGGAGAAACGCCAGTCCGGCAAGCACAGCTCAATCCCTAATGAAAGAGAATGGCTTGGATTAGCGATGGTACAAGTGTGAATTATTCAGACTGTGGAGAGTGGAGTGTACAAGCACAAGTACAAGGATAAATGCTGCCTTCTAACGGCTCATCCACATCTATCTGTCTGTTTGTTTAAGGATAGTTAGATTGTATTTCTCTCGTTAATTATTTAGGATTTGTAGGGCTGATCCTTCCCCTGAGAACATGCCAGCTAAACACCACACTTTACAAACCACATCAGCGCATACCAATAAGGCTCCCCTCTTCCCCGAGTATTAGAGCTGTAACTGTACCCTTAACTTCCCACCTCCCTCCCTCACTAAGCTCTTATCCCTTCCCCTGCACACAGTAACATGGTACAGTCCAGATGGCCTAGCCCATATGGCAAGGTCTTTCTGAAGGTGACCACAGAGGGAGGGAGGGAGGGAGGGAGGGGGCTCAGAAACCTGTGCTGCCACTTCCCATTGTGGGAGCGAGGCTGGGGCAGAATACAAATGACTTTTCCCACCAAGTACTAAAGCCAATATACACTTTGCAAAAAGGATTGTGTGACAAAGAAAGGGAGCATTCAAATCAGATTAAAGGTCCTATATTACGCAAAATAGACTCCTCTGAGCTTTAAGCCATGTTATAATGTTGTTACCTCCTCAAAAACATACCTGGAGTTGTGTTTTGTTTCATTCACACATGTTTAACACACAAACCCTGCAGATTTAGGCTGAGTTCATCTCTCAGACTGAAATAAACTCTGTTCCACCTTGAGATGTCATGAAGTGGTAGTTTTCAAGTTAACAGCTTTTACCTTTAGTTCAGTAGAGATTGGAAATTCCAGGGCTGAAATTACCCAAATGATTCTAGTGAAAGGGCATGGAGTTTAAAAACACAGTGGAACTCCTGTATTACCACAAGGTGGAACAGAGTTTATTTCAGTCTGAGAGATGAACTCAGCCTAAATATGCAGGGTTTGTGTGTTAAACATGTGTGAATGAAAAACAAAACACAACTCCAGGTCTGTTTGTGGTGAGGAAACAACATTATAACATAGATCAGAAAAAAGTGTAATATGGGCCCTTTAAGCATTTACACCTATGTATTTAGAGGACAAAATATGAACTGCAAGACAATATTTATTAAGCTGAAATCATCAGTTATATTGGGGATTTCAGATGTTTGCATAGTGGCCAGATTTTCACAAATAAGTTCATTCAAGTTGATCTTTATGGTTAACGAAACCCATAGTGCTTCAGTGGTTTTCCTTTGGTTTATAACTGTGACAATGGCTGTGTTGTGGCAAACAGCTCTCTGTGGCACCGTGTCCACATTAATCAATAGGCCTGGATCAGAAAGAACCAGTCAGACGGGGCAGATCAACAGGGACACGTCAGCTGTACCTTGGCAAGGGCAATGCATCTCTATAACAGTCTATTACCCAGAACCCATCACTACTGAGCAGAGCAGAGACTGACATTTCAATCTATCGGCCAAGGCTCCTCCGGGGGCTGTTTGTCATAAAGGCAGAATTTATATATGGCCTTCTTTGATAGCACATACCCCAGCGCAATTGAGATTTCTATTTCACACATATTTAACACACAAACCCTGCATATTTAGGCTGAATTCTTCTCTCAAACTGAAAACACTCTGTTCCGCCTTGTGATGTCATGTGGTAATACAGGAAGTGCTCCGCTACGTTTTTAAACTCCATACACCTTCACTAGAAACATTTGGATGATATCAACCCTGGAATTGCCAATCTCTACTGAACTAAAGTAAAACGTAGATGTTAACTTGAAAACTACCGCTTCATGACATCACAAGGTGGAACAGAGCATTTTGAGCTTTGGAGATGTAGACAGACTAATAATAAAGGGTTACTCAAACATGTGTGAATGAAACAAAACACAACTCCAGGTATGTTTTTGATGAGGTAACAACATTATAACATGGCTTAAAGCTCAAAGAGTCAATTGTGTGTAACATAGGAGCTTTAAAACACCACTGGAAAAATCTGATTAATGCACAAAACAACCCAACACCTGACAAATACATTTCTATTCTCTTCTAAAAGTGTAAACTCACTATATATAAACTAATGCCAAAACTCCAGCTTTCTCCCAAACACACAAGTTGCAGATGCAAATGTGCAAATGCAAACATGCCGAGCCAAAGGGCTTTTGTTCCAGCAGAGTGGGTGAATGCTTCTTCTTGTGCTGTTTATCTCATTGCCCCCTGTGAGCTGACCCCCCTCTGTCTGCCCATTCTACCCTGTTACTCACTGCCCTCTGTAACCCCCATCCCCCACCGCATACCCCCTTCCTTCCTCCTATTCATACTCTTTCATTCAGGCTTCTCCACTGTCCCTCCTCAGAGTGAACAACAGCAGCGACTTCAGAGAAAACTACTTTAAAGGGACTAAAAAACAAAAGGGACCCAGCATAAAGCAGCTGATCTAAATAGCGTGCTCTATCTTTGATGACAAATGGCTGACAAACTGCCCCGCGCTGGCTGTAGTGTTGTCCACTGCTCCTATGCTAACCTTGCCTGGGGCATGAGAACAGAGTGGCTCTCAACAGCATGACCAGACTATGCACTGCAGTAAAAGAGATGTGAGAAAGATGGCTGCCACAGAAAAGGGTGAATACAACCACAAGCAAAGAGGAGTGAAGTACTGATGTTTTTATGGTTTTACGACCCTCACAGTGTACTTATGGGCTTTATATTGTACTTATGGGCTTTATATTGTTTACATTAAAAGAAGAGTAGAGCACTGGGCAAATAAACAACTTGAGCAACTTGACTCTTTATCAGCCATTGTATAATTGTAATATTAACTAAATACAGTGGTGGCATGTAACATAGTAAAAGTAGTAAAGTGCAGTACTTAAGTAAAAAATGTAGGTATTTGTACTTTACTTAAGTACATTTTAAAGTGGATACGTTTTACTTTTACTTCACTACATTTGAGAGCAGTATCTGTACTTTCTACTCCACTACATTTCTGAATAGGAAGCTTAAACAAAGCATTTAATTGATGTTCTAATGGAAGATATGGGTGGGATTTAATAGCTTTTCTTCTTCCCACTCCTTTTTGAGCTTAAAAATAAGAAAAAATATCTGAAATGTGCATTAAGTTTACTGGATACATACGTTCATTAATCTGCTCGAAATAATGAATGAAATGAAATGAACTGGACTGGCTGAGGGTTTATTTTTAACAAAAATATACACATAAAAACAGCTAGAAAAAAATATTCATTCAATTGTTTCTGTTGAGAAAAAAATCAGCACAAATCTTTATCAAAATCAAAACATTTGAAGCCTTATAAGACCTCAAAATCTGCACAAAATACTTTTTTACTCTTTAAATACAACAGGTACTCTAATACCTTTACTTAAGTAGATTTTTTTCACTACTACTTTTACTTGAGTATTCTTTTTGCTCCAGTGTCTGTACTTTTATTCAAGTAACAAAATTGAGTAATTCTTCCACCACTGACTAAATATACTTATTTACTTAAATGTATTTTTTACAAATATTTTTTACATATTCCCTTTTGCTCTGGTGATGAAGACAAATGTAGACGTCTGACAGGTCACAGCATGAGTCCAGCTGAGTCAGCAGAGCTCACACTCCCACACTGTATGTCACTGCAGCTTTAGGCCAAAGGGTGACAGACACAACATAATCATAATAAATACAGAAAGTCCCAGATAAACCCACTGTAAAACTCCACAAATCCATACATTCTTAGCATCCACGATAATGGGGACCCCACAGCCTTCTGCATTACAACTATGAACGATAACATTATATTTGAACTCAAAATCTAAATCTGCGTCTTTACTGTGCTTTGACCGTCTAGACGAGGGTTTAGACAGTGAGAATATCTTTGAGGCGCAGTAACCAGACTTTATGCAACTATTGTTGTTTAAAGGGCCCATATTATGCTGTTTTCTGATCTATGTTATAATGTTGTTTCCTCATCACAAACATATCTGGAGTTGTGTTTTGCTTTATTCACACATCTTTAGCACACAAACCCTGTTCTTCTCTCAAACTGAAAACACTCTGTTCCACCTTGTGATGTCATCTGGTAATACAAGTGCTCCACTGTATTTTTAAACTCCATACAGCTTCACTAGAATCATTTGGATGATTTCAGCTCTATTGCCTATCTCTACTGAACTAATGGTAAAAGGAGCTGTTAACTTGAAAACTATCACTTCATGACATCACAAGGTGGAACAGAGCATTTTGAGCTTTGGAGATGTAGACAGACTAA
This sequence comes from Periophthalmodon schlosseri, assembly GCA_000787095.1. Lineage (NCBI taxonomy): Eukaryota > Metazoa > Chordata > Actinopteri > Gobiiformes > Gobiidae > Periophthalmodon > Periophthalmodon schlosseri. The sequence continues at coordinate 14,525 of KN483970.1, forward strand.
TAATAAAGTGTTACTCAAGCATGTGAGAATGAAACAAAACACAACTCCAGGTATGTTTTTGAGGAGGTAACAGCATTGTAACATGGCTTAAAGCTCACAATTCACGCCTGATATAGGACCTTTAATGACAACCATGAGATACTATTTGGAGAATAAAAGAAAATGCATTTATAATTCTTCAGTCTCTCTCTAAAATAATAAATATAGCCAGTGTAAGTCTAGAGAGAACAGCAGCAGCGCTCGCAAACATGTTTACATTAGGAGCAGAGTGAAGGCTTCCGCAAGCATCAACACAACACTGGAGTTTTAATGCGCGGTGTGCTGCAGCCTGATAAGAGAGTGACGGTGAGAGATTTAAAATGAGCCTTGGGAAAATATGTGAATATGTGCTAGCAATAAAACAGCAGACATAGTCAAATAAAAGACTATTTTTCAAAAGGCAGGAGAAAGGGAACAATTTATGTAACTGAAAATGGGATACAAAACATGGATGCTTCCTCGTGTTTACACAGGACTGGATGTGCGCAGTTCACGTTTATTTTTGTGTCTATTCGTTTGATCTACTGCAGGGGGCAGACTATTAATCAGGCCAGTGAAATGCTACTTACAGCCTCACACCAGTACTGCAGTTTATAATTGAAACAGCTCTAAGTGCACACTCAGCTCTCACATAAACGCAAGGACGCCAACCACAGAAATAATAGGCTGGCTCATACTTGCTTTTTACAAAGCACTTGGTAAATTGCAAATGAGAAGATGAAGCCTGACTCTGGCTTTTTACGGCGGATTGGTTTGCATTAAGTTGAATAGTAAATATCTTCCTCAGATGTGGTGTAGTTGGTTGCTTCACTAAAACATGGAAGTCTATTAACTAGTATTTCTATGGTAAATGGTCATGGTCACATTTTTATACAGCGCTTTTCGACCTTCAAGACACTCAAAGCGCTTTACATCAAGGAACCACTCACCCATTCACACACACATTCATACACCAGTGTACACAGATGTAAAGCGCTTTGAGTGACTTAAAGGTGGAAAAATGCTATATAAAATGTGACCATTACCGTAACCTTCGGATCAGTGGACAAACTGCTGAGCTACTGTCGCTTTAATATATTCAGTGAGCATTTCAAGCCATTTCATTTCCACAAACTCCAAAGACACACTTCAAATACAGATTTTTTCCATGCAGTGCCAAGATAAAACAAACAAGTGAACCTGTTTTGTTGGCAAACAGATGGTAATAACAGCAGGAGGACACAAAATGTGTGACTAACTCATTTTCATTTCTCTTTATTTCTACAGGGGGAGCCCAATGAGAGAAGCAGACTCTCTTTTCATGAGCGCTCTATTAAAATACAGAACAATACAAAACAAATAACTGCATAGGTCCATTTAAAACATTAAAAACAGGAGCAGGTGTGAGTATAAATGTTTATCACCAGATTATTAAACTGCATTAGTGGCACCAATGTATCCAGTTTTCCCCCAATTTCTCCAGAAAAACTATTTAAAATCAGATCAAATTCCCACTCATTTGACATGGGCTAGCGATAGAAAACCAATATATTGCTAAGTAAGGGTACGTTCACACTTGTCCTGGTTCGGTCCTGGTTTAGACACAGTTTGAGCCCTAATGTAAATTGCATTTGGTCCTGTTGTAGTCCTGGTTTAGTTCTGGTCTAGCCCAAGTTTAGTCAGTTCCAGTTTTGATGTGGTAATTGTGCAAGTGTGAATGCTCCCCAAAATACTGATAGCATAGTGAGATTTAACCACCCCTTGGCCTAATCCCCCTGCTTATAAAGTCCTTACAATCCCTGGCTCACTCCCACTCTGCTCGTTACAGTGACAGCTCCATGTTTTGCCCACACACTTCACACAACATCCGATCCCCGTCCACATTCCCAGCTGTCTGTGACTCCAACGTACAGGTCTTTACTGTGTATTCTGCTTGTTTGTTTTTAGAAGCAGGGGTTTATTGGGCTCCCTGCAGAGAGGGTTGAACTGCAGACCCCCTCTTTCAAATTGAGCTGTGTGTCTGGCGATGCCTCCACACATAATGTATGACTAATCTGTCCCTGGCCTGGCAGACAGGAGAGGCTGAAGAAGGGCGCAGAGGGAACAGCATTCTCTGGGGAAATAAAAATACCACTGACTTCTTATGTCACTGAAGCAGCAGAGGTATCAGCACATTCTCAGAGGCTGTAGGCTACACACAGGTAGAGTTACGACTAATGCAAGCTCCAACCACTTTTAGTACCATTATGTTTGATGTTCTGAGTCTATACGTGCTCGGCTTATATAATAATCATGTGAAAGATGGTTTGCACTGTAAATCATTGAGTGCTTTGAACCACAGGGTTATGTCTTTGTTTAGGAGTTTAGTTTAATGCTAGAAATAAATCACACGCACAGCTATAATTTCATTTCAATATACTTCAGACCGCAAAGTTTTGGACAAAGTTTTAAATATATATTCTTGAACCGAAAATAACTGCGTTCTGTAGCCATTACCACCACACCAAAATAGCTCATTAGCCCCTGTAATGCCTTTAAACTCTTAATATTACAGTTACAAAAAGTGTATCCATGGGTTTCAGAGTGATGACAAATGTGGACCGTTGCCATAGTGATTAGCAATTCAAAACTTAATATTACATCTTTCGAATGGTCAGCAGTCCTCAAAATTGCACCACTGTCAAAACCCATATGCAAAATGAACTGGAAATTAAAGGTCCTATATTACGCAAAATTGACTCTTGTGAGCTTTAAGCCATTTTACAATGTTGTTAACTCATTAAAAACATACCTGGAGTTGTGTTTTGTTTCATTCACACGCGTTTGAGTAACCCTGGTTTGTTAGTCTGTACATCTCCAAAGCTCAAAATGCTCTGTTCCACCTTGTGATGTCATGAAGCGATAGTTTTCAAGTCAACAGTTACCGTTTATCGTTAGTTCAGTAGAAATGGGCAATTCCAGGGCTGACATCACAAGGTGGAAAAGAGTGTTTTCAGTTTCAGAGAAGAACTCAGCTTAAATATGCAGAGTTTGTGTGTACCGTTCATTGTTAGTTCAGTAGAAATGGGCAATTCCAGGGCTGACATCACAAGGTGGAAAAGAGTGTTTTCAGTTTCAGTGAAAAACTCATCTTAAATATGCAGAGTTTGTGTGTTAAACATGTGTGAATGAAATAAAACACAACTCCAGGTCTGTTTTTGAAGAGGAAAGATCAGAAAATAGCGTAATATGGGCCCTTTAACTTACAGAACCAGGAGACTTTGACGTGGGTGGGACTTTCGAGCTCTATAGAAATGTCATAATTTTCTGTGGTCTACAAGTCTAAGTCTACACACAGTCAAATACCCATTTTACTTCCCCCCATGTCACCTCCATCTTTGCACACTGCACGCATCACTGATAGGATGATTAGCACAGGGTGAGAATACATAAGAGGAGCAAGGCAGAGCAGGTGGCAGTGTATACTTACTGAGCACGTAGAGGGAGAGAGCTAGGCCCGCCAAGCAGAAACCCTCAAAGAAACGCAAGGTGCTGAACATAGTGACGTTGACAGAGAAGGCGACACTCACACCAAACACCAGCATGAAAAGAACGCAGAGAATCAGAACTGGGTGTCGGCCATACCTTAGGAACAGACAGCAGAGAGGGGCAGAGAGACAGAGGGAGAGGTGTCAGAAACATGTAGGCAGAGTATATTCATCTGGATTTTTCATATTGCTGTTGGAAATCCTGCGACCCAGTAGGCCTGTCACGATAACTATGTATAAGTGCGATATATTGATACATAAACAGATCACAGTGAAATAATATTGGAACTACTATATACGCCACTGACAAAATACGCATAAAACAGGAGAATCCCCCCTAAAAAATTGTTCTAAATCGAACATTTGCCGTGAATAAATGGAAGAATGAAACACTTTAGTACTTGATTAGTATCTATAATAGGGTGACCAGACGTCCCTATTTACCCCGGACAGTCCCAGTTTTGAGTCCTGTGTCCTCTGTCCCAGCAGATTCATCCAAAACCATTCATTTGTCCCAGTTTTATACAAGAAATGTCCCAAGTGTCCCAATTTTTGGCCAATCTGATCCCCGCCAACAGTGAAGACGTTAATATATTCCATTATATTTCATTTGTTTAGCCCAAATACAAATTGAAAATGCTTGAAAATGAGCATAAGGCACCGACAGAAGTCCTTCAGATTATGACGGACACAAGTGAGGCAAGAATGGACAAGGTTACGAGCTTTTTTCACAGTTTTGTTCATACCAACCATCCCAACTCGGATGTGTCCCACTTTTGAATTTTAAAATCTGGTCACCATAATCTATAATCACTCTAGAAGTTACTTGTTTGACCCTCAACTGCTCCAATCTTAACGTACTACAGAAATAACCAAAGAGTCCCCACTACTGCAAAGAAAATGTACACAGAATAAAGATTGAGCCCCAAAAAACATTGTTATTCCAGTTTTCATATAAAACTGGAAAGATAAGTGGATATGGTAATTATCATGACAGGCCTACGACCCAGTCTCAGTCGTCAACACATGAGTTTCAGATTCATTGCATTGATGACCTTACATTATTATTACAACAGAAAGTGTGACCTTCATTTAAATAACTATCGGATCATTTAAATAACTATTGGATCATTTAAATAACTATCGGATCATTTAAATAACTATCGGTGAAGGCTTCAAACTATGTATTAACAAAATAGTTCAAGGAGTTTCATATTCAAAGCAATTACGCAGTTTAAAGGTGCACTGTGTAACTTTTATGCAGGAGGATTAGCCACCTGCTTGTCTCCATGGATACGAGGGCTGCACAGTTAATCGTTACGTAATCGAAATTTCAATTTGAATGGACAAAATTAGCTAACTGCAAAGGCTCTGCATGAGTTTCAGAGTGATAAAAGTTAGCACTGTTGCTAAAGTAGTTAACTATTCAAAACTAAATATTGTATATACATGGAATGGTCAGATGTCTTCAAAATGTTGTCTATAAACAGGAAGTTGAAACCCATGAATACCATCACAGTTTGGCTCATGTGAAACTTGCTCAAATCCTTTCCCTTTCCCACTTTTTGATTTCTAAGCATCCACTTTCAGGATAAAAGATGTGTTTGTGGACAATATCTAGTTTATAGGAACAGATGAACAACTGAAGTACATTTTTTGTTAATGCTAGTGCTTAGGCGTCAGAACACAGCACAAAGCAGAACTATAACACTTTTAACACTTTAGTGAATATCTATAGGTGCCATTTTGATTTGTCTGCGGAGGTACTTTTTCTCACCCAAAACACAGTTAGTTACAACACCTTTCAGTTTCAGCGAGTTCACACTATGGGCTGTAAGATATATGGTAGGGCGGCTTGTTTGAGGAAAAAATTATGTAACCAAAATGATCATATTTTGCAACACTTTTGTTTATTTAGAAAAGTGTCTTTGCTCCAAGTTTGAGAGGCAGAACGAGCGCGTGCACACGTCACTCTGAACAAGGTAATTATTGCATTTTCAATTAAAACACTTTGTATGTGAATAGAGTAATCACTGAAATCACAGTTATATGTCTGATTAATTCCGCAGCCGTAATCATTACAATCAAAACTAAAAAGCTATTTGAAAGGGCGCGGTTAACATGATTTCAAATGATTGTGTCTTATTCTGTAAAAACCCGCTAACCCTGTAAATTACAAAGCTGTTCTGGAGCAGAGTAATAGAACAATCCCAGTTAGATATTTTTAAATCGTCCTCACACTTCTCAGCTAAATTCAACAGAAACACAGCCGCTTTTATTATTGTCAAAAGCTAATATGGAGAGAGTATGGGAATGCACCTATTGTTTTCCACGGACATCAGTGGACGCGCTGGTTTAAGGCAGGTCACTGGGTCAGTGGGTCAGGTCAGAGCTGAAGTTTGGCTGAAAACTCATTTCTTTACATTGTTTCCATAGTTACTCGCTCTACTCACAATACAGGGATTTTTTCCCACGAGGAAGCTCAGGTGGTGACCAGGACATCGAATACAATGAGTGTTGGGGGCAGTTCTGCTACTTTATAAACAATACAGTTTCTCTGTCACATCTGTTGCTAAAAAAGTGCTTCTCTTCAGGCCAAGTTATCTACATTTTTCCCATTTTGTTCCATCACAATTTTCAGTACGATTTTTTTTTTTGTTCTATTAAAAACACATTAAACGGCCCATATTACGCTATTTTCTGATTGTTCCTCTTCAAAAACAGACCTGGAGTTGTGTTTTGTTTCATTCACACATGTTTAACACACAAACCCTGCATATTTAGGCTGAGTTCTTCTCTCAAACTGAAAAAACTACTCTCCTCCACCTTGTGATGTCATGTGGTAATACGGGAAGTGCTCCACTCCACACACCTTCACTAGAATCATTTGGATAATTTCAGCCGTGGAACTGCCAATCTCTACTGAACAAAAGTTAACTTGAAAACTACCACTACATGACATCACAAGGTGGAACAGAGAATTTTGAGCTTTGGAGATGTAGACAGACTAATAATGCAGGATTACTCAAACATGTGTGAATTAAACAACACTCAACTCCAGGTCTCAAACATGGTGAATTAAACAACACTCAACTCCAGGTATGTTTTTGAGGACAGCATTATAACATGGCTTAAAGCTCACAAGAGTCCATTTTGCGTAATATAGGACCTTGAATCATCGCCAATTAACACAAAAAAGTCTTCCTCCAGTGTCTGTTCTCCTCATCAATGCCGACTGCATCTCAGGCTCTATTAAAATTCTATTAATTACACAGCTATGGTCCGAGGGCACAATGAGATTAATCATCTTTAATCAAGTTCAAGCCAATCACAGCAAATACAGTGACGGTTACTTCATTAGTTCGTTAGATTGGCGTCTGTTGTCAGAACGCTCTATTGTAAAACTGAGCCCAACCGCTGCTTCCAACCATCACTGCTTTGGTGGACACTGCCCAGTTCATTAGGCTATTTTACCGAGTCCATGTCCTGTTGAGTTTTATAGTTACAAAAATGTCATATTACAAAAACCCCATAGATGTAATGACGTTTGGAGGCATGTAAAAACAGTTGGTGTGGTTGGATTACTGCTGTGGATTGCTTTAGTAAATCTGGAAGCTTTGAATGCCAGCCATAAACCCATCATTACAGGATATTAGGACAAACTAGGTCACGCTGTAAGACTGATGGATGGATGTCGATCTTTCTCTAAAACCCCACATTAACAAAGTCTATGCACAAATCTCCACTGTTAACAGCCTCTTTTCCCAAGTCTCACGAGCTACTTCATCGATGCTGTTACATCTGACCTTCATTTAAAGAACCATTAATATAAAGAAGCATTTTATGGAGCTAGATTCTTCCCTGATTGTGGGAAACATCAGGAAAGAGTTGTGTTTTAGTTTTAGTTTTAGTTTTAGTTTTTCCTCGAGTGATGCAGAAAAGAGGGAGCCGCTGTCTGTATGAATGGTCATGCATGTAAGCTCGTCGTACGCGCAGCATTTTAAAAAGTGGTTTTCAAATGATGTATTAATGAAATAGTTCAGGGAGTTTAATATTCAAAGCAGTTATGCAGTCTTAAAGGTGCACTATGGAACTTTTACGGTAGAGAGTCTGCCACATGCTTGTCTCCATGGATACGAGGGCTGGACAATTAATCGTTATCTAATCGAAATAGCATATTTGAATTAACAAATCGCAATGGCTGCAGTTTTTGAAGGACCATAATTTCCTCCAAAAACAACACAATTTCCTGCGTTATTCTGCATAAAAACTGCCAACCCTGTAGTTTAGAGCTGTACAAACATGTTTTTGTAGTAGTTTGTCAGTTCAGATTTCAGTCTTTTTGTCAATACTTCTGGGCGTGTTTATAATGTGAACTTTGAACAGAATCACAAATCTAAACGCAGTTGCTTGGCCGTAGTGGATATGTTATTGCTTTGTGTAGAAACAGGCTGATGGCACTGGAACATGCTAAGTTACAGGTCAGATCTGTGGACAGGTAACCCCACTCACAATAAGAATGTTTTCAAGGTATTTCAAAGCCAATGAAAAGCTGTGCCGATTGAATGAATGCAAGATAGATGCGTTCACCATCACACCGTGGATCATTCCAGGCAAACACTTACATATCCAAACAGGTTGCAGATCCCCCTCTAGAAATGTACCATAGTGCGGCTTTAACATGTTTTACAGCCAAAAGAAGGAATGGAAAAAGTAGCATACCAGTCAGCCATGACACCCATCACCAAGTAGCCAAATATGGAGCCCACCAGCAGCGAAAACTTGGCTATGTGCACCTTCCAAGCTGAGTCGCACACCAACTTCCACTGAGAGAGACAAAAACGACAGAGATTAAACAAACACATTTTTTTTTTACATTTTTAAACCCAGAAGCCATGGATCACTTTTAGTTGAATGTTTGAATGTACAATAAAGGCCATGTGTACAAAGTATGTTGGGCCTCTGTCAAAGAGTGAATGAGCATCATCATAAACACTGAGTTTAAGTGTCAATGTGAAGCTGGTCCTAAGAAATCAATAGTTTTCCTCTCCCCTATAAGGCCATGGGTCAGTGCGCACAGAGCTGCAGCTCTCAGCATCTGAAGCCAGTCCAAGGACACGTGCACCGGTACAATGTGTTCTATTTAATGCACAGCCCTGACAAAACGATGTACAAAGTCCCAGGTGAGCTGTTTAACTGTGTGTGAAAGCAGCACTGGTGTTAAACAAGAGGATGAGTGTGTGTGTGAGTGTGTGTGTGTGTGTGTGTGTGTGTGTGTGTGTGTGTGTGTGTGTGTGTGTGTGTACCCAGACAGAAGAAGATCACATCTTTAAGGTTATAAGTGACCTTCTCATGTGTTAGTCTTATTTGAGAAAATATATATAAAAAAGCAAAGGTGAATACTTGTGTTTTATGTTACTACAATCTGCTGATCGGAGGCAGATACACCACATGCAATGCAATGTGATCACACTGCAAGTAAAACTTGAGTCTTTATAATAAGCTTTTTCTATTGCCACTTCAACTACAACAGTTAAACTTGTTTCTAGCATCATGATAAAATACACAGGGAATAAACAGCTTTGTTTATGTCCACAGAAGCCTCCGTAGTTTTGCAGTGGGCTCTATAAATGAATACATTTCTTATGAATGTGCTAGAATGTTTTAAGCCTCATCCATGAGTTATAATGTACACGTGGTAGCAGATGTGAGGGAGCGCGGCTCATATTGAGGTCAGTGGGTGAGCTGTCACTCAGCGGTGCTTAACCGCAGATGAAGAGTACAGTGAGGAAGAGGATGATGAACATATCACTGTGGGTCTATCTTGTTACCTTGGTAACCACATTCTGGCTGAGCCCTGTTTGCAGCTCCAATCTCCACTCCTTACAGGCGCACAGCGCGCTGTCTGCGTCCAAGGTGCTGTTGGCCCAGAGCAGTAGCGGAGGGGCAGTGGACGGAAGGGTCCAGTTACTGTCGTTAGCACCAGGCGGCTGCACGCACGTGCCATTAGGCTGTGCCAAAAGAAAGTAATCCGAAAACTGGCTGAAGCCGATGAACAAAGCTGGTATCCAGGTCAGGAGCACTAGCTGCTTCTGGTGTTTGCCGAAACCCCCCAGAGACGGCAACACCGAAGCGTCAATGTGCGGCAGGAGTCGTGGAACGGATCGATCCAGCGGCGTAAAGCCGTTCTCCGCACCGTGGTCCTCGGTCCGGCCGCCTGCCATAGCGGTCCAGACTTCTACACCCAGCAGCCCCTTGTGCCGCCTATCAGTCCTTTGACACAAAGGAAGCAAATGGACAAACCCTCCCGCGTGAAGACACAAATAACCAAACAAAACCTAATAAAACCAAAGAACCACAGATGTCCGGCGTGCACAGATCCCGCTCAATCAGGGTGAAATCTCCCTCATGGCGAAGGCGCTCGTAAAGCCCACGGGGTGTCCGCGTGTGTCAGGACGAGTGAAAAAATGGGTGCACACAGAACAGCGGACAAGTAGCAAACATCAGCATCTCCCATGGGTGCAGCTCCAGCGGGCCATGTGCAGCTGAACCAGAGCCGGGCCTGGGAGGGGGGCATGTAGTATCCACACGGTTTAGCCATCAGCTGCTCCAACATTTATGCGTGCCACAGGTCTCATACCTGTCCCCCAGGTGACCTCTTGGAGATGCGCATGGTTCTGTCAGGTCCGGTTATAAAAAAAATAAAAAACTCCGCGCCTGAAGCCTTGGACCACCACAAAGACGCACAGGGTCGTTGTTGCTCTGTCAATGGGACGCTGTGCCACAGCAGGGATCGGAGGGATGAGGGAAGGAGGGGGGCTAACCCCGCCCTCAGCCGGTCGCGTTATGGGCTGCGATTGGAGCTTGTTCAAAAGGCGACTGCACCACAGAGCGGCATCTGCAGCCGACAATGATCCCCTTTGTGCGGCTCTGCCTCCACTTTACACCAAGCGCATCTCTCTGTAGGTCACGCCTTTGCATCGATTTATTTGTGATTATGAAAAATGAAGAGGACATCGCGCCTGAATCAGCACCGCTGCAGTCCAGCGCAATGTGCTGGAGATAGTGATCATAGGATACTTCATGATGGACACAATGAAAGCTGTGCACGCGCAATTTAATGTGCACGCCACAAGGGGGCGTCAAGTGGCCATCTATTGGTCTTCGCATTAGGAACGGTTATGAAAAAATAATGACCCAGTTTAACTAACATCACAAACTAACGTGTAAGCGTTTCAGTTTTCAGCCCGGGAGGTTGTGAAAACCTTAGTTGGATCATCTGGCAGCTGTATGTGGCCCGTATAGATGCTGTGTAGAAGTGATGACAGCTGCATCCTGCTCCTGTCAGTGACCTTGAGACACAAGTGAGTGACACATTTTTCCTCAGAGGCGCTGCTGGCTCTCTGGAAGGACATGGTCCACGGGAGACAGGTGATGGCAGTGACTGAGCAGTTTGGGGATTCCCTGAGTGGTGAGCCGCTCTTCTGGGCGCGGCCCGTGGTGTAACACTGAGGTGACAATTCGCGTGCATTTCTCACTCTGCTCGCACATTCACATCCCTCCTCCTCCTAAAGGTTTAAGATGGAGGGAGGCCGTGATTGTGTGTCATCTGCTTCAGTGCCAAAGGCCACACCCTCATAAAAGCAAATACCACAGCTGAAGCCTCATAATAAAGCACAAAGTCAGCGCGATAAGATCCATCACAACAACCTCCTTGATTAAAATGACAAACAAGTGGTAACTTGGTGCCGCAGTGTAGGGCTGCCAGTGCACACTGTTGCTGTGTCAGTAGGCAAGACACTTCACCCACAATGCTCAGTATGAATGTTGTGTGTGAGTACGGGGTGAATGAATAATGTTTGGAAAAGCACTATATAAAACTAACGCATTATTATGCATTACCAGACCTACTGGACAGATGGAGCAGTAATAATTGCAATAGGGTGTCAAATTCATTCAAAAAAACTACATTAATAACAATAATTAAACTTGTCTTATAAATTTTCATAAGAAAGTCTATTTTAGAATAACGGTGGACAAACTTTTCTGGTGGAAAGTTCAACACATGGTTGTCTCCATAGAGATGCAATTGCTTTGCCTCATATTTTCCACAGTATGGCATTAAATTGAACTCCATGGAGACAAGCAGGTGAGGTGGTGGGTCCACTCACTGTAAATATCCTAAGAATGTAAGTATTTTTGAGAAATAAAACACCTGCAATTGAAAAAAATGCAAGATAGATAAGATTAATGCCATACTGTGGAACATTCAAGACAAAGCAAGATGTAAAACAGTAAGCAGGTGGTGGACTCGGTACCTGTAAAGTTACATGGTGCACATAAATAAATAACTCATATATTTTTTTACAAAGAAACATAATGATTTGAGTTAAACGGGAAATGTGGCCTGTATGAAATGTGTACATATTATTTAGGTATATTTTTTACCAAGCTGAATGACTATAGAACATAAAAGCTTCCCACGCTGTATCCCTCAGATTCCACTGCATTGTAAATTATTTGTAATAGTTACATCATTTCTTATAATGGTCATGAGGAGAAGGGTTCCTGTGTGAGAGGCTGTGGAGCGGTCTCTACCTCAATGGGAGTAGTGACCCACATTCAGGTGTTTTGGTGTCATGTGACGATCCTTTGACAGCCCCTCCCTCTCATCCCCCCTCCCATCCTCCCTCCCCCACCCTCTCATCAAAGGCTCTGTTTCAGTGCCCCCCCCAGAGGCATATCCATGTCATCCAGCGCACAGGTACACTACTGTCAGAGACCACAGGCTGTCTGCTCTCACCTTTGGACCATCTGTGGTTTGAAAGTCTCTAAAAAAAAAGGCTGAAACTTCAAATTCCTACTGTTTTTTAAATTCTACTTATGCATCCAGCAATTTTAATGTGCATTTATGTATTTTTAAATGTTTTTATGTATACAGGGAGAGCCCAGTGAGAGCACTTGATATCTCTTTTTCATGGGCACCCGGTTTAAATACAGAAAAAATACAAACAACAAAACAAATATAAGTCCGTTTAATACATTAATAACAGGAGCAGGTGTGAGTATAAATGTTTGTTTCCAGATTATTAAAGTGCATTAGTGGCACCAAAGTGTCCAATTTTGCTTGTCCTTGAAATATATTCCATTTTTGTGAAGCAAACCAGCCAAAAGCCCTTTTCTGCCCCCTCAGTTCTGGAGCGGCCAGTCCTTAGACTTATACAGTCATGTGATCTTGTATTAAATGTTCCCGTATCAATGATTAACAAGCAAGTGAGAGATTCAGGCAGTCCATTAAGTTGTCCTTATAAATAGATTTTATACAGTGTTGTTCTCTTCTGACAGATAACGATGGCCAACCCACTTTTCCATAGAGAGTGACGCAGTGATGGGTTTTACATTCATCACATTTATGTACGAGAACAAACTGGTGCCATTGTCCGTGTGTAGTTGACAATCAGGGAATATTATTAAAGTAAACAAACAATCTAAAATCTTTGAGATGCACTAAGATTTCAGGTCCCCCACTTGCTTGTTTCCATGGAGATGTGATTTGCGTTGCCTGAAATGTTCCACAGTATGGCATGAAAAATATCTTGCATTTATTACAGTGAGAGGGCTTGCCTCTTCACAAATCTGATCTGTATCTTAGTCTAGTGACGTCACCTGCTTGTCTCCATGGAGATAGATAGATTGCTGGGTTTCAGGTCACACAATTCTATAGGCCAATCGTATTTAACACAGATGATGTAATATTGTTCCACTGCAGATTTGTGTTGTAACACAGTGAGTTCTTAGGTCTAGACACTAATAGAAATGATCAGATTCAACATTTGTGGATTCACCTTTTGGATATTTCATGGCAAAGTACAATGTAATCAATAGGAAAAACTGGCTCTTGCCCCCATCTTGGATTATGACATCATCACATTCTAGACTCTGAAAACCCTCGGTATCTTAATTCCATACTGTGGAACATTCCTTCAAAGCAATAACATCTCCAAGACACAAGCAGCTGGCAGACCCTCCAGCCTAAAAGTGACATAATGCACTCTGTAATATCAAAAAGCTCCAGGTCAGAAGAATCGAGTTGACATGAAGTATTTTTAGGTTGAGGTTTGGAAGCTTAATACACAGACTGATATGTAACTATTTCATTCCCTCCAGTCAAATAGAACAGATCTCACACTGCCTACCTGTGCACCTGTACACACACCCGTATATGCTGCAGATACGACACACATTCACTGCATCAATGTTGAATGACGCGACTGTCTGAAGAAACATGAGACGACAAAGACTCCAGTTCCAACATGGCGGCCTAAATGTGAGAGTCATTTGTTCATGGCTTCCCCCTAATCCCTCTAATAACAAGGATTTCAGTTGACAAAATATGCTGTGTCTTATGTCAGCCTTTGCATATTGGTTTTTCTTTGTCTGATGGCCAATGAAAACAGCTGACTGGGAGTGTAAAGGATCGGAATGGTGAGGGCTTAAGGATGTCATCGTGCCAAGTTTTATGTTTAAAGTTTGTTTGGGAGATGTTATTGCTTTGCCTAGAATGTTCTACAGTATGACCTTAAACACATTAATTTTGCATTTAAAGTGCCTAAGACAGGTTGGACTGCTAATTTTACTAAAACACAGTTAAGATCATCATATTTAAAATTTAACAAAAAAAAAAAAAGAAGAAGAAGAAATTTTAAAAATAAGTTTTTTGCCCTCGTTTGGCCATTTTTTAAGTTTCAAAATTTACTTCCTGGTTGGAAATCATGACATCATACTGGGGAATTCAGTTACCTAGCAACCGTGTGGTACACTGGTCCAAATCTCCTCTAATGTACACAGAGATTATTATTAGACAAATGCAAATATAAGAAAATACCTTTATTTTGTTGAAATAAGGTTTAAAGTCTCAGAATTTTTTTATTTTTTTTTTAAATTGTGTCTAACTTTTGGACAGAATTCTCCCAGTGTGATGTCATCAGTGTGGACTCTATGAACTCTCTACCTGTCATTCCTCTTCCTCTTCCTGTCATTTTCTAAATATTTTTTACCTTTTCTTCACAAACTGCTTATTGATTGGTGTAAAACTATCATTCATATTTACAACAGGTTTTATTCACCAGATTAAGTCAAAATTAGAGAATCGTGAAAACCTGTTATACGCACTAAAATATACCATGAAAAAAATGTATTACACATATGGTGTCCCCTGTTTGTTTCCATGGAGATGCTGGTGGCAAATCTACCACAAAAGTAACAATGCACCGATAAAAAAAAACATTTTTCTTTTTGCTGAAATAACAAACTTCAGTAGTTTTTTTATTTTTTTATTTTGCAATTGTCTCACTGTGACATATGCTCACTCACTATTAGAGGTAAAATCCATCCTATTATAAGTTGTTTATTTCTAAATATGAATGGTAAATGTCCTATATTATGCAAAATTGACTCTTGTGAGCTTTAGGCCATGTTTTAATGTTTTTACCTCCTCAAAAACACACCTGGAGTTGTGTTTTGTTTCATTCACACATGTTTGAGTAACCCTTTATTATTAGTCTGTTTACTTCTCCAAAGATCAAAATGCTCTGTTCCACCTTGTGATGTCACGAAGCGGTAGTTTTCAAGTTAACAGCTCCTTTTACCTTTGGTTCAGTAGAGATCGGCAATACCAGAGCTTAAATCATCCAAATGATTCTAGTGAAGGTGTATGGAGTTTAGTTTACAGTGGAGCACGTCCTGTATTACCCCTTGACATCACAAGGTGGAACGGAGTGTTTTCTGTTTGAGAGAAGATCTCAGCCTAAATATGCAAGGTTTGTGTGTTAAACATGTGTGAATGAAACAAAACAACTCCAGGTATGTTTGGAAATGAAAAAAACAACTCCAGGTATGTTTGTGATGAGGAAACAACATTAGAACAAGGATCAGAAAACAGTGTAATATGGGCCCTTTAAAACTGTAATAATGCTGTGACCTTAACACTTTCGTTCTCTCTTTCCTTATATATTCAGTCCGTTTGAATGAGTTATTCTCTGGCAGGTGCAGACATGGATATTACCTTTTTTAACCTGCAGCGTTTGTGGAGAAAATAGTGCAGAGAACCACACCCTGATCCCGGCTTCTCTCGTGTGAACCGCGGTTTGGAAAGTGACAGATTCCTGACATTAATTAAGCTCAGAGACAAACTTGTGATCAGCAGCCAATCCGCTTTAGTCATGTGTAGACTCATGGTGAGGCCACACACTTATTAGGACTTCTTTTTATAATAAGAATAAAAAACACATCCGTTATTAAGTGAGTAAGATAAATGAACTCCAAAGGTGGTACTCACCAAATGCCATAGTAGTATTAAACATCTGTATCCATGGATGTAACAAACAGCCCGTTTGTTACAAAAGTAACAGCACTTTACACCCTTCACTATATGCACTTTAAAGTGCACTTACACTTTAATAGCACACAGCACTTTGAACATTATTTGCACTTTAAAAATAAGACAATTGCACGCAAAGGATTTTAAAATGTTTATTTAACTTGTCTGTCCTTTTACCCAATTTTAGATCCAGAGGCACAGTAGCACTTTAATTGAAGCTGCACGTCTTGGAGGGAAAAGAAGGCAAATTCAAAGTTAACAGCTAATAATTAAATTGGATATATGCAATATTATAGTGCAATACTTGTTTAAGAATGTTTTTAAGTGTTTGTGTGTTGTGTAATTTGCAGTGTTTTAGTGAATAGTGTTTTAAGAATGTTTAACTTACCTCCTGTGTCCTTGTGTCTAGGTGTCAAAGATGTCTCCGGTGAAACGAGTTCCCTTAAGAAGGTTCCGGGGCAGGACCAAGGCAGGGAATGTGTAGGAGAGGCATGTTGGGCATTTTAAAGGGTTTATGGGTTTTACGTATATTTGGTGTTTGTTTTTAAGGTTTATATGTGTATATATGTATAAAGGTAATTTGCTTTATGGGTTTATTTGGTTTTATGGAGGTTTAAGAATTTTAAAGAGCTAATGTTATTTTTAAACACCCCTCTTAAGGAACACTAGTTTTATCCAGTTAGTGGGACGGTATAAAAGGCGCCTGAAACCAACACGCCATGTTCTGCTGCTGGAGGAGATGCTGCCCCTCAAAACTCCATTGCACAATGCACTTTGGTAAAATATTGGGGAAAAAAAGAAATAAAAATTGTTGACCACGCTAGTGCTGCTGTCTTTTGTCTTACATTCTACCACTAAAGGCCAACCTACGTTACAATGGCGATGAGCACAAGACAGCACCAGGCCAGATCTGTGGAGAGACGAGACAGCTCAAAGTATGTGCATTTTCCAAGTCATATTAGGTGTAATAAACACATATTAAAATAAACCTGACCTCATAATATTACAGGTGTTCTACTGTAAGATACCTATAATAATGCATTAGTTATTTCCTATCATTACCTCTTATTGCCACATAAATCATGAGAGCAGCCACACCCAGGCCCCAGCTGTCAGTCTTACTCGTAGCAGCTTTTCAACCTCACTCATGACACTGAACATTCCTTTGCTTCACACACAAACAAATGGATCCAAATGATACCTGGATCAACATCTGTGAGCTGGAGTGACAGTGAAGAGAGTTTTACAATGGAAAAAGTTTCATCTTTACTGAAAGTGCAATTTAACCTGGCTCCTGGCCGACTGATATGTGCAGCACTGAGGTCTACACATTTGTCAATCTGGAACGGCTCTCACTGACAGCGGTTGGGAAAAGGCGGGAAGTCTTGACTGATAACTGAATCTGATTGATTGAAGCGTCACAACAGCAGAACAAGACAAAAATCGAACTTTTGTTACATTCAGTCACAGACTGAACACACACATCTTACCTGTGATTACAATGTCTTTCTTATTCTGTAAAGCACTTTGAATTACTTTGTGTACCAATTGTGCTGTACAAATAAACTTGCCTTGCCTACCTGTCCACAAATGCACAAAGTACTTCCTTCTGCACATTTTTCACAAAGAAAATGGTCCCTATTGATGCCAAAAAATCCTGAATTACGTCTGTCTGCACACCTCAATGGTGCTCTATGTGCCAACCACTTGTCAGGCCCTCTCGTGCCAGCGGGTCAATGCCAAGATGGATTTTCATGAATTTGTAAACTCACAGATATAACAAGAATCTGTGCAAGGTTAAATGTAACTGGGTATATTTTACAAAATGTGGTTCAAATGGACAGAATGTGTAAAGCCTGTGAGATCAATGGAAGACGGGGTGGAATAAGTTATCTTCTTCCCACTCCTTTTCGAGATTAAATAAGAAAAATATGTGAAATGTGCATTAAATGTACTGGATACATGTATACTGACTTCTTATGTTCATTAATCTTGAAATTTTAAAAAAAATAAAATAAAAAATAGAAATGAGATTTGACACGACCCCATCAGACCGTGACTGACAGGATTAAAAGTCTACATTAAGAATTAAGAATAGATGAGTCTGAACATGCAGCCTCTGCATGTCATAAATACAGTTAATGTTGGAGGACTGGGTTCATTGGACAGAAGTGGGACTCTGACTTTTGGGTGTGTTCATGGGTGCGGTGAGATTGCCCCGAGAGCTTTACTCACCTGTGGGACCTGGATACAGCTGAGGATAACAGGGAGACAGAGGCGGCCTTTGTTCTGTTTATTACCTTTCGGTTCACAGAGAAGTGAAATCTAAATATTATGTGCCAAGTGTTACAGCGTCAAGTTTTAGAGTGATGATTATACTGATTCTACAGTAACTGACACCTGCAGACGGTGCAATTTCACTGTGTAATACAATAGGCCAACTGCAAAGACTGCAATTATTTAAAGGACCTATTACACAAATTGTGCTTTTGTGAGCTTTAAGCCATGTTATAATGTTGTTACCTCATCAAAAACATACCTGAAGTTGTTTTTTGTTTCATTCACAATTCTTTGAAAATGCTGTGTTCCACCTTGTGATGTCATGTAGTGGTAGTTTTCAAGTTACGAACTACCTATTACCTTTTGTTCAGTAGTGATTGGCAAATCCAGGGCTGTAATTATCCAAATGATTCTGGTGAAGGTGTATGGAGTTTAAAAACACAGTGGAGCACTTCCTGTATTGCCACGTGACATCACAAGGTGGAACAGAGTGTTTTCAGTTTGAGAGAAGAACTCAGCCTAAATATGCAGGGTTTGTGTGTTAAACATGTGTGAATGAAACAAAACACAACTCCAGGTATGTTTGTGATGTTCTGAAATGCATGAGGTTCTTGTTTTAATTTATCTGTTTATCTGTTTATTTTCGTCTTCTCTCAAAGATTAGTGCTGCTGCATGTGTTTAAGGGTGCGTTCACACTTGGACAATCACCAAATCATCAATCATCAAAATTGGGACTAAACTGTGACAAAAACTTAAACTAAACCAGACTAAGCAAGGATTAAACCAGGATTAGAACTGAACCAACTAAATCTACATTCCATTTAGGGCTCAAACCAGGACCAAAACAAAGTGTGAATTCACCCTAAAAAGAGCACTGTGAACAGGCTCCTACATTTAAAACATACATCTCAAACCAAATGCAATACTTGTCAGAAAATCACACTTAAATATCTACAAAGGCTCAAGAAATGTTTAAACAGTGCTTCATGTCATTTTGTGGGTTGTTGTCTTGAAATGTCGTCAACTTATGTAATGATTAATATGATTTTTTTATTTGAGTTTTTTATTTCGTTCATCATGTTTTATGGGACAGGGTAAGCTTATGTAATCATGTTCTCATTCACTGTAAAAACGTTGAACTCAAACTTTCATATGTGGTGTTGTGACTTCCATCGCTGAGGCCCACCATGTCATGTTAAAAATACAGTACAATACAGATAATTATGTAACACTCCCAATTTTCAGTGGAGTTGGAGAGGGTGTGTCAGGAAGGGCATCCAGCGCAGAGTCAAAACGGCGGCACAGTCGGTAACAGAGCCCAAAAGGAACCTGCCAGGATTATAACGCTAAAGTGATTAAAATGATTCTAAATGACATTTCAGCACGTACCAGAGGAGTGAATTCTCTCACAGAAGATGTTCATACACCCACACATCATATGGGATCGATTACGAATCAGGACAAGCTAAAATTTTGAAAAACAGTTTACGTAAACTACCAAAAGTGCAACTGGATCTCAACTGCGCTTACATATCCTATAACACAAGCTGGCAATAGACTTACTGTAATGTTTTGGTGAAGTGCTTTGAGCGCCTTGAAGGTGGAAAAGCGCTGTATAAAAATTTGGCAAATACGTGCAAACCAATAAAAAACACTAGAAATACAACCAAGGCTGCACCATTTTGGAAAATAAACTATTGCAGTTGTGATATGATTTGATTTATATGTTTTAAAAAGTTTGATTTTGAGTAAACATTCTGAACAACTCCAGAGCAGGAGCATAAACACTTAAGAGACGACTGGAATTAGGGCTGTAGTTGTTTAGTCGATTAATCGGTCACCGAAACTTTGTATTAGTGAAAGAGATGTTTTACTTAGATTTTTGGAATTTATGTGTGACAGGAGCAGCAACAGCAAGGTATTGAGTTACCTAAGGATTTGGAAGTGAGTCATGAGTTTAATCTGTCTTTTTAAAAACAGTGTTTCCACCATTTTTGTATAAATAGTTGTTTTTGCATGGACTCCAGTTGCTGAATTGTGAGTGCAGCTTTGGTTAAATTATAGAGATATTGAATAGTTTTGCCCTGCGAGCATGTCTTTTGTCGAACAAGAACTGAAATATGAACTGATAAACTTCAAGAATGTTTGTAGAGATCTAAAATACAGGTACAACAAGATTTTTCTGTAAAAAGACAGATCTGTGTAATCCCTCAGTCATCCAGGTATGAAGCATAGCAAAAGAAACTTTAAATTCTGTCAGCTGAACAAAAGTTTTAGGATGAAAACATTTTGCTGCTCATCCAAGCCGCTTCTTCAGTTCTGGTCAGATTGCTGGTGGACA
The DNA here is from genome assembly GCA_000787095.1 of Periophthalmodon schlosseri. Classification (NCBI taxonomy): domain Eukaryota; kingdom Metazoa; phylum Chordata; class Actinopteri; order Gobiiformes; family Gobiidae; genus Periophthalmodon; species Periophthalmodon schlosseri. The sequence continues at coordinate 35,071 of KN483970.1, forward strand.
CTGTGTTATATTTATCTGGAGGGAGGCGCTAACTACACTGAAACTAACACTAGGAGAAAACGTGTAACCATTCCCTATACAGCGGGTGTGTCTGAGAAGCTTCAGAGTATTTTCAGACAGTATGAAATCCTGGTCTATTTCAAACCTACAAACACTTTAAGACAGAAAATCGTCCACCCAAAGAACAAAACCCCAAGCCACAAACAAAACAATGTTGTCTACTCCGTTCAGTGCAGTGAAGACTGCAGTGAGCGTTACATTGGAGAAACTAAACAGCCACTCCATAAGAGAATGTACCAACACCGTCGCGAAAGCTCCTCTGGACCCCAGTCTGCACCTCATCTCCATCTCAAAGCCTCTAACCACTCCTTTGAAGATAGTAAGGTACAGATTTCAGCCAAAGAAAAGAAATGTTTTGAGAGGGGAGTTAAAGAGGCAATTTTTGTTAGGAAAGACAATCCATCTTTGAACAGGAATGGGGGCCTTAGACATAATTTATCTCCTATTTATAACTCCATCCTCAAACCTAAATAAAAAAAAAGACAAACAAAGAAAACAAGTGCCAGTGCTAATAGGTGTGAAAGCACCCGTTTGGGGCCCGAACGATTATGCAAATATGACTCTGGCACAGTTCAATAGAAATAGCTAACAAACAGAAACTGTAAACAAATAGGTGTGTTAGTTTCAGTGTAGTAAAAGACAAATTTAATTCTGTCATACCTGGACGACTGAGGGATTACACAGACATAGTTTCAGTGTAGTGAGCCCCTCCCTTCAGATGGAGATAAGGCAGTGTCCAGCAGTGATCTGACCAGAACTGAAGGAGCGGCTTGGATGAGCAGCCAACGTCTTCACTCTAAAACTTTTGTCCAGTTACAGAATTGAATTTTGTTGTTTTTTGTTGTTTTGCAGATGACATTCTATTATCTAAATATAAAAAAAATATATATATGTATTTGATAATTGTACCAACTCAATTTGCGATTTCAATTTATCAGTCCAAGCAGTATCTTTGTTTCATTATTTTGACTAGAGAACCAAGCCTTTTAATTCTTACATAAGCATGCATAAAGGGATTATTTACAGTAGGAAGCCTCAAAGATTAGGACAAAGTCAACAATCTCTTGTATGATTCAGCCTTTCTGAGTAATGTTTGTACACGTTTGTCCAGGGGATGTGCCGTGTGAAGGCTGGTGGGACGGCTTACAGTAACAAAAGAACGAACTGCAGCAAATGCAACTTCAAAGTGGGTTAAGGAGGCTTAAGTGCTCCTTGTAGCGGCATAGTTTCACATAAATCTGCATTCTAGGACAAGAGCAGTCTATTTCCTGGTGCACGATTACAGGACTGAATGTAACGGGAGTTTTTGCCTTTAAGATAATACTCTGAAACTTACAAACACATTTTTAAGTGGGATATATGGCTAAAGTAAATATAGACGATTGAAACAAAACATAAAGCAGAATTATCCACCAAAAAGTATTCTTAATGTACAATATTGTTAAAAAACATAAGAAGTTCATAATTCAAACTTCTACAGCTCAGATCTTATTATAGTACAGAAACTGAACTTTTCCCACTAGTGCAAGAAAAAAGTCCCCATGATAAATAATGACCCCCAAAAACTATAGTTCTGTCTGCCACGTACTGAACGATAACTCGATATAGTACTCATCATGACAGGCCTACTTACTGATGAAATGCATTATATGTATTTGACCCAAGAAGTGGAGTGTACACAAATTCAAACACAACTATTGCAAGAAATAAAGAAAAAACATCATCTTTGTCATTAAAAGTGCATATTCTTATCCACTTATTTACATATAAAGCATCGATCGGGTAACCACAGGAGTCCAGTTTCCATGTGCAAGCCTCATCCTGTCTGTGGTGATCAGGAATGAGAGACAAAACAGGGTGGGGAGACTTAGTAGACACCTTTGAATCCTGAAATGATAACAATTGAAATGCATTGTTAAGTTAGGCGGTGTTTGTACATTTGCAGAAGCGTTATTTTCCCGGGTTTATAGATTATTATGAGTGACAACGAGGCTCTAAAAACTTCAAATTAGATGTAAAAAGCAGTAAAAAGCAAAGGTTTTACTTGCAGAGGAATGCTGTTCTGGCCGAGGCTGCACGTCTCTGCTTTTTATGTGCAGGCAAAGGCGTGTTCATAAATGCCTTTCGCCACAGGGAATATCACAGTGTGAAGTTGGAACTTTTTTGTTTTGAGATTTTTTTTAAAGCTGTTGAACAAACCTAAAAACGATTCAGGACAAGTGAATTTATGCTAATGAAAACTACAAATATGCATATGTTGGGTCAATATTTCACATTTTCACGTATTGGCTGCTGGCTTTTAAGCTCCAGCATAGGCCATTGTTTTGTTTGGGCTAAACCCCCTGACTAAAAGTGTTCAAACAAAGTCTATTTGTTTGAACACTTAAGTGGGATGAGGACACTGCACAAAAGGAGACAACACTGCTCTCTCACAAGATTGTATTTAAACGAGCCAGAGGAGGCCTAAGGATCAGACTTTTTACTATGCTTCTTTATATGGAGCAAGGCAGAGTAAGATATCAAAGTGCACTGAGTGCTTTGAGTGCCTTGAAGGTGGAAAAGCACTTTATAAAAATGTGACGTTTACCACTTACTTTTGTCATGTCACATATTAATCCATATTAGGGCTGCACACTGCATTCAAACTGAAATAGGAGTTTGAACAGGCACATCAAACTGTACAGACTGCAGATGGACTTAATAGAAGGTCATCTGTCTCTTTATAAAAAAAAAATCAAGCAAAAAAAGCAAAAACAAAAAAAACAAAAACAAAATTTTGATCTCTACAAATGTTCTTAAATCTATAGAAATAGTGCAATTTTTTTCACTGTGAGCTGAATCCAAATTTAAATAATACATTTTCAAATCTAACTGCAACACATCACACTACTTAAAATAATTAATACGTATTTTTTTTCCCCAAACTGTCCCGTCATATTCCCTGTTCTCTCATTCCTATCACTAGGCCTGTCACTATAATCACTATATCAACTTATCGTTCAGCACATGACAAATGGAACAATCATTTCTGGGGTTCAGTATTAATCGTGGGGCCTTTTTCTTTGCACTAGTGGAAAAAGTTTGGTTATTTTTCTGTTCTACAATAAGATTTGAGCTGTAGAAGTTTGAATTATGAACTTCTATGTCTCATTATAGATCAAAACTAACTACTTAAGTGTTGCATTGTTATTTATTCTGTTATATTGCACATTTAAATACTTTTTGTGATAATTCTGCTTTACGGTTTGGTTTCAATATTATCGTTTATTGTCTATATTTACTTCAGCAATATATCGTACTTCAAACTTTGTTATCGTGACAGGCTCCATATCACCACTGATTCCAAATACATGCCACATTCCTGCAAACAGAAACACAGGAGCAGTGAATCTGACAGTTGGGGCTCAGTTTGACCAGAGCTGACACTATTTATGACCACAGGGCTGCCCGTGTGCAGAGGTATTCTTGTAAAGTGCGAGACAGGACAAGTCACAAACTGTACAAAGTTTTGCTACACTTCGTTTTCAAAAGGTAACTATAGACTAGACCTGTCACGATAACAAATTCTGAAGTTCAATCTGTTTAGTTTAGTTTATTGGTTTATTTTAACAGGGACCATGTGCAAATACTCACAAAAGAAAAGATGCTTTACACCAGATTTAGCTAAAGCTAGTTTCCATCTGCAGTCGCCGGGCAGATTACAAACAATTAAAATACATTTAAATTCCCCAGTAGTGCAAAAGAAAATGTACACACGATAAATACTAAAAAAATATCGTTCCAGCTTCCATTTATAGAACAATAAGTCGATATAGTGATTATCATGACAGGCCTCTAAAGGCTAAACAGTTCTATTATGTGTTGTCCTAATTCCTTGTCAAACTGCACTCTTCTTCACCCTTTACAACCACTCAATAACTAAGAGCAGATTTAAACCACAAAAACTATTTTAAATCTACAATATTAAACACTTAAAATGAAACACTTTAATATTTGGTTCGCGTCTGTAATGAGTCACAGAAGTTATTAATTCAACCTTTTACGGCTTAAATCTTATACAGCCAAAAAAGAACCAAAAATTCCCCAGTAATGCAAAAGAAAATGTACACACGATAAATACTGACCCCAAAAAATATCGTTCCAGCTTCCATATATAGAACGATAAGTCGATATAGTGATTATCATGACAGGCCTCTAAAGGCTAAACAGTTCTATTATGTGTTGTCCTAATTCCTTGTCAAACTGCACTCTTCTTCACCCTTTACAACCACTCAATAACTTTAATGAAGTCTTTTGGATTCTCACAATAACAATTATACTTTTGCATCCAGCTGGCATGTAATATAACACACCGGCCTCTAATTATCTTGACAAATGTTCTAAATCTGAACTATTCACCTCTGTTAATCAAGGATAGCTGTAAAAATAAGTCTGATGTACAAAATAAAATGGTAATTCCAGTTAGTTCAAGCGAGTTCAAGCTTTAGCTTTGAGCAAACAAAAATAAATACACAAAATTCATAAGAAAAATTTAGAAATAGATTTGTATTGTTACTGTTGACCAAAATATGTGCCATTTTTAATCTATATCAGCACATTTAACACTTTAACCAATTAACGACACTTGTGTGAAATACTTTTACTTTTTACATTTTTAAACAGGTACTTTAATACTTTTACTTAAGTAGATTTTTTCATGTGATACTTTTACTTTTACTTGAGTAACTTTTTACCTCTGTAGCTGTACTTTTACTTAAGTAACAAAATTGAGTACTTCATCCACATCTGGTTAATTCCGAACTAGTTTAAGATAATACTGAAAAGCGCTGTCTCTCCCTGCGGCCTGGGGTTAAACCTTAAAGCTCTACCTTAGGCATTTTACATATAGTTGGATTTTAGATATATTTTTACTGGTATTTTCAGTTATGAAGGTGAAAGCCAATATCAATATTCTCTTTGCCAATTTCATATTGCGGCTCCACTGTAGACCAGAGACACTTGTTGAATCTCACCACTGCTGTTCAAAGTAAAGTGACTGTCATTTCACTTTCATTTGCAGTCAGACTAGTTTTTCCTGCAAGTCCCACCTATGACTCCAGGCAAGTGTCAAAGCAGAGCCAGCGCAGATAAAGATTAGATTATATATGTGCTGTTTTTGGACCGTGGCTGGTTTGAAGGGAGAGTTGAGGTGAAGATAGTGAGGGAGATAGTACTGTCTGACAATCACTTTTCTTGTCCTTCCACTCAAGCATGCATTTTGCAACACACTTTGTTGGCAGATCCCCTCACTGCCATTAGCATGTCTTCACTGGAGATGTAACTGCTTTGCCTGTAATGTTCCTCAGTATGGCTTATGACTGACCTGTCTCCATGGAGACAATCAGACGACACCACCAGACCAAGTTATAAATCAGTCCTGTGCTACCTGGAAAACAGTGTGCAGAACAGGCTATAGCACGAATCCTTTTTCAGGCCTATATTTCATGTAACATTAAGCCACCTGCGTTTTACAGGTCACATAGTGTTAAATACCACTGTGCAAAGTAATAGCATCCATTTATTTTGTCTCGCGCCTCGAATAACACAACAAATAGTTAACCCGTGTTTATTGTAAGATAAAACTCATAATTGAAACTTCTAAATTAGTTTTATGTTCAAAATGGCTGCGGTTACACAAGTCTCGGAATAACTTTCTCCTATTAACAGCTTGTAACACTTAGCAGATCCTCTCACTGTCACTGCCTCCAGCGGAGACAATATTATGGAAGAGGCGTGTCTCCAAAGAGGCAAAAGTTCCCACTCAGCGCTTTGCAGAGGTGTGGTTCCTCCTCAGTTCCTCCTCTCCTAAAGCGATCCTCCTCAGTCCCCCGGAGAGCGCGCACTGCAGAGGGACCGGACGGACAGGTGTACACGGACCGAGCACCTGTCCTCCGCGGGACACGTAAGGACTTTTCCCCGCTGGAAGCTGCTCACGGGGCCCGCGGATCAACATGAGTCTGTACGACTCCCAGAAGGGTCTGAACCGGAGGGTCAGCTCCAAGGGCGACCTCAGCGGCGGAGGGACGTACACCTACGCGCGCAGCGAGGGGTTGATGGGAAAATTAGACCACTACACGGATGGATACAACTCGTACAGCTTCACGTCCAAGACCTCCATGGGGGACGGGATGAGGTACGTGTTTACTGGCCCTCTGCACTGTGACGAACGTCAAAGTCGCATTTTAATAGTGTTGGCATCCTTTGCAGAATAGGCATATGCAAAGTGTAGACTACATTCACCAATGGAACTGAGTTGTGCAAAAACACTAGTCTCTGCTGGTGCTGCTGGTTTTGTTGCTAGATTCTAAAGGTGAGTTTGTTCTTTCTGCTGAAGCAGATATAAATTATTAATACATAGGCCAAGTCAATGCATAAATTAGTTGGCTTGTAGTTTCATTTAACCATGAATGAAAGTCAAATTAAAGTCTTCAGAGTTTATATTTCAGATTCAGATAATAAATCCTTGTATGTTTAGCACAGGAAACATTTCATGACTTTGCCATTCCCCCACCTCTTTTGTCAACATAGCTAGATTAGCAGTTTTAAAGCTACTTTGCTCCAAATTGCAAGGATTCTGCTACTTCAGTTCTATATATGCAGAAGTAGAAAACAACAGTTTTATTATGCACAGAGGGGAATTTGATAGCATCCTGATAGCAACAGAGCCACTCGACACCTGATTGGACCACTGAAGTCAGTTTGCATTTTTGTGGTTCAATCATAAAACAAACCAAAACAACCAAAAGTATGCGAAATATATGGAGAGTTAATTACTTTTTTATTGCAATAATTTTGAAATTACATTGTGAAACATGATCATTTATTTACATGCAGTTTCCAAGATGTTGGTCTGTAGGATTACACTATTTGCAAAGCAGTGTGTCTTATATGAAGGTCCTCATTGTTGTTAAAGTTCAACAAAAGGTCTTGTTCTACTGCAGCTGAGTGTGTTGTAACTGAAGAGTCCCTTGGTGCTTTATATTCATGGGTTTCAGTGACATCACGTCTGTCTTTAAGGACTTTTTAAGGACTTTTGCCTTTTTTAAGGACTTTTGCCTTTTCATCAAGTACATTGTCTTCATCTATAATAAAAACCGCTTAAAAAGCTGCAAAAAGAGCTGATTAAAGATGCACCCTGTAACTTTTCTAGCACTCTTGTTATTGCTTTTCCATGTAGCAGGTGTTGCAAACAGGCCAAGTTCCAGCTCAGATCTTTGGAATGTTAAGGTTTGTTAAGATATTTCCTGGCAACAAATACACCTCTTATTAAATAAATGCAAGGTAGATTTGAGGTTTTATACCTGCAAACAAGAACATCTCATCATGAAACAAGCAGGTGGCAGACCCTCCACTACAGTGCAGTAAAAAATAAAATTAAAATCAAATTCAAAATGTGCTTAAAGAGTAAAAAGTATCCACTTTAAATTGTACTTAAGTAAAGTACAGATACCTACAAATTTTTACTTAAGTACAATATTTAACTACTTTTACTTGGTTACGTTCCAACACTGCTAACACGAGCGATACTTCTGCACTTTTACAATTAGCATTTGTGCGGTACTGGAATCTTAGCTAAGACATTTACAGGTTTTAGCACATTCCTGACTAAATGAACACTGTTCTCGTAATAATAAAAATATATAAATATATCCATTTTTGTCAGTACACCACCTCTAGTTCATAATGTTGTGAACTAAGAGCCTGTCCTGTTACCCATATGATAGAGACTTGAACAGGGCTGCAGTGCAAACACCGTTTTACCGTTGTTACCCTTAACCTAGTTGCTGGACCCTTCCCAGCTCTCGAGGGCAACTTTGATTTGATTTATGGCTCACAACGAAGCGCCAAGTTCCATCTTCTGCAGCCAGTGTGCACTTACTCGCTATTACAGAGACGCGCCTGTCACTTTTAACAGAAAAGTATGACTGCTCCCATGTAAAAAAAGAACTTAAGCATCTGTTTTGTGAGATGATGACAGGCAAAGAGCATTATAATGAAGCTCCCATAGACTTCTGTTGGGACGTGAACAGTGTCAGTATAGGATAGTAATAAGAAATTCTCTCACGATAACACATTTTGAAGCGCGACATATAGCTACAGAGAAAATCACGATAAACGGTAATATTGAAACTACTTTACACCACTCACATAAAGCAGGAGAATCCCATTTAAAAGGCTTGAGCTGCACCAAATAAACAGCAGAATGAACTAATATTGAGCCATTAAAGTTATTTATTTAACCCTCTACAGCTCAAATCTTATCATATTACAACAAAAATAACAAAAATCTCCCCAATTTTGCAGAGAAATGTACACAAGATACCTTCGTACTTTCTCACACACTTATAAAAATGTGCATATTGAGTTGATTTAAAGCAATGTCAACAGTGAAGTGATGCTAACAGTTTCTTTTAGTTTAATTACATAATTTTCCAAGTTTTTGCGGATTTATCAAAAACAATCATACAATTCTTCATATTATTAAGGTTTTGTTGGAAGCGGGTAATAGTGACAAAAATCAAGGATATTTTTGGAGGTTATCCTGATGATGCTGATAATATGTTGTTGTAAATATATTGTGCTAAAATGTGTCCATAAATGTCTTAGTTGAGGTTCAAGTATTGTATGTGAACGAACAGTAAAATTCAAAACAGAAAGTGCAGAAATACCAGATTTTTACCCTTGTTTGAAAGATTACACTGCTCTACACTGCTCCTGTTCTGCTGCTTTCCAATCATCAGCAGAACTTTTTGAGTATTTTCTTGTCGATATATTGCCCAGGTGTTGTATTAATAAAAGCAAAGAACCAAATGACATGATATTATGTTTGCTGTTTGCAGTTCTGGCAGTCTCAATGCGATCCACCAGAAAGCCATGATCATTCAGGGCAACTGCCAAGAATACCTGGCGAAAGCTGAATACGCCCTTCAAACTGTGAGTCACACACATATCAGACTTTTATGACTTTGCACATCTCAGTGTAAATAAACCTTGTGTGCGTTCCTCATCATCCTATGTTTTTACAACTTATAATGGCATCCAGCTGTAAAGAGTGGCAGCCATCCAGTTCTGTCGATGAGCTGACAATGAGCTGCTGTAAAACTCTATTGTACAGAAAATATAGAGTAGGCTGTTATTGAACAGAACACTTTATAGAGCAAATATAACAGTAGCATCTTACAGTGGTTTAAGTGTGTGAATATCCATATGAGAGCTTAGCTTATGATGATTTTCCTGCTACTTTTCATAAACATATTCACCTGATTTTTTTATGTGGAATGTTGTATCTTTAATGATGGTGTAGAACAGGGTTCAAAGAAGTTCAGCAATTCCCCATAAGCGTCTGCTTACTGCTTTTACATTTTACATTTTTAATACTTTGATGTTGTTAAAAACTATAACCAAACTGTAGTATATTGCTGCACTCTGATAGTATTGTGTTGCATTAGGGTAATTCTGCAGATGCTGAAGGCTTCATGATCATGGCCAGAGAGACGATCGAGCAGCTGAAGAACTGTGCTCTGGACCTGCGACAGATGGGTCAGCCTAATGAAAACGTCGTGAGGACGTAAGGATTCTTCTGTTTACCTTTGTTCTGCTCCATCAGATCCTTGTTGACTTTGTTTTTGTCCTGAAAATAGCATGGAGATTTGTAAAGATCAGCTGAAGGGGGTCCACATGGCTTTAACTGGCTCCATGCGCAGGAAAAAGAGTAGGAGAGCAGGCAGCACCTCAGGAGCCCCCACGGGAGGAGGGGCCTGGGAGGAGCCCCCACGAAGCTACATGGATGCTATGGCCTGGATAGGACAGCACAAGGTCTGTACAGACATTCTGCTGTATTAAACTAGTTCTGCTTGTTCACATGATAAAACTCTGGGAAATTTCAATTGTCTAGTGTTTAGCATATAATATTTTACATACTTGTACCTCTTATGCACAGTGCTGAGGAAGTATTGACATTTGAGGGGGTTTAAATGACTGACAGAAATCTCATTAGAAGGAAATACTTTGTGGAAGAACTCCTAGATAAAAGCATTTTTCTGTGATGCGCTGTCAGTGACACTGCACAGCACACTTAAACTTATTAACACTGTGCAGTATTATTTTGCTTCCTGTTGTGACTTACATGTCTGGTTTTGGCTTTGACAAAAGACACATTCAAACCACTTTGTAACACGCTCTGTTCCACTGATTCCTTCTGTTTTGTAAATGTCCAGCGTCTGATTGAAACTGCTCCTTGGGGAGACGATACTACAACCATCGACCAGCAGCTAGTCAGCCACCAGAAGTTTCACAGCTCCATCCAGAGAAGCCAGGAGGTGGAGAGGGCCAGAGATGAACTAGTATGTGCCACTGAACAAGCAGAGAAAGACACAAATACTTGATATTATTTGAGTTAAAGCTATTTTGTTCCTTATTTCTAGATTAAAAAAGGCGACAGAGCGAATCTGCATGGACTAGATCAAGAATGGGACAGTCTGCAGGTAGCATATTAGCATATTCATAGTTAGGGCTGTGCAATATGGTGATAAAACTCCAGTTGTGATCTCATCTCTGTAACACTTTTGGTTCACTATTTCAAAAATCAAAATTGTGATTGCTTTCCAAGAAAATCTTTTTTTTTTTTGTGATTTCACCCACTCCTTTGCACAGTTCATGTATATTACAGTGAAGATATATTTCATACAGTGTATTAAACACTTTTGTTCTTCTTCACTTTCAGCAAATGTCTTTTGTGAGGATCCAGCAGTTGAGAGACCTTCAGCAGATTATCCAGGAAATTTCCAGAGAGATTATGTGGGTGAACGACAGAGAGGAGGAGGAGCTGGTTTTTGACTGGGGAGACAAAAACATTGACCAGTACATTCCCAAGAAGCAGGAGAGCTACTCGGTTAGTCAAGTTCATTCTTACACAATGTTACCTAAACGCACACAACATTTATATAATTACAGTTGCAACAATACTTAGCAAGGCAGAAAGCTAAATACCTTTTGCGTTGGTAATCTGCTCTCATAACATAAGAGACCAATCAAGTGTCTCTTGGGCTTTTGGCAGCTGGAGTCAGTCATCTTCTTGGAGAGATTACAAAATGTGTTTATGTAACTGCACCCAGCTAATGTGTGTCCTCATGTTTTGAACAGAAACTGATGAGTGCACTTGAGGAGAAGGAAAAGGACCTGAATAAACTTAAAACCAAAGGCGACACGCTTCTTAGAAACAACCACCCTGCCTCTGACAAGATTGAGGTGTGAATTTACTTTCTACAACTATATACTAGTATTTTCAGCTACTTTATTAATGCAATTTGTATGACATTTACATATGCAGGCTTACAGAGACACGCTGCAAACCCAGTGGAGTTGGCTTCTGCAAATTACAAAGTGTATTGATATACACCTGAAGGAAAATGCTGCCTATAGCCAGGTAATGTAAAGACCCATTAGTAAACACCAAGCCTTAGAATGGGTTGTAACAGTACTTTGGGATGTTATATATTGGTGCTGGTATGGGGGGATGTTTTCATACATTGGTATCTGTAAAAATTCTACACCAACTAAAACTTTACTTCAGTTTGTGGGCCTTGCTAGATAGATTTTTTTTAATATTGGTGAACAGCCACAGAAGCAGGTCAAATATTGTATATTAGTAATGGACCATTCGTGCTGCACATATTATCTATATTACCATATGAGCTGTGCAAAGCCTGATCTCGTTAGATCTCAGAAGCTAAGCAGGGCTGGGCTGTTGTGGCTACAATAGTTGCTTACCACCAGTGAGTGTGGAGGGAATAAATAATGCTCTGTAAAGCACTGTGGGTGTCATGAGGTCGCTATATAAATCCATTGATTAATTAATTAATTACCAAATCTGTTGTTTTAACAGTTCTTTAAAGAGGCCAATGAGACATACACAGCTCTGCAAAAGGAGCATGAGACTGTGCGGAAGAAGTTCACCTGTGACAAAGAAACTCCTCTGGAAAGTCTCCTGGAGCTTCTGACAGCCCTGGAGGTAAGGTTACCATGGTGATCAAATCTGGGATGTCAAGATTTATCAATAAAACATAATGAATTAACTGATTATTCAGGCCACAATTTTGAGAACTAAAAAATAATAACTGTGACCATTTTAGAAGCTAACTCAGTTCGGTCTATGTATAGAAATTAAGAAATAATTCAGAAAGCTGGATTTCATAAAGCTGATCACATACTTGGCAAATGCTGAAAAATTAGAAAACAATTAAGGATTTCACTCTTGTTTTCTCATAGTGTTAAAAATTGTTGTTAAAGATAATCATAAAATCGTAATGTTTCTTAATCGTAATAATCTAATACTAAAACTTAATATCGTGACATGTCTAGTTCCAGTTTCATATTTGGTGACTGCCCGGCTTTCAGTTGATACATTTTTTGCCTGTATATTAAGAGGGAACGGGAGAAGATCAAGGACCACAAAAGGCAGGTCCAGCATTTGGTGAACAAGTCGAAGAGCATCGTGAGACTGAAACCCCGAAATCCAGAGGAGCCCAAAAGCAGCAACCCCATCATCGTGAAAGCCATTTGTGACTTCAAACAGGACCAGGTCAGTTTATCTAAAATATATGCACTCAAATCTATAAATATGTATATATATTTATAATCCTTTTGTCTGTTAGGCATGCTTTTGTATATTATTATTATTATTATTGCATTTTATTATTACTATATGTATATTTTTTATCCTTATTGTGTATTTATTTTTTTTCTTCTTTGCATATGCCCATCAAACAGGAATCTCGGGGAGGTGTGGGGTTTAAAAAAGGGAAAAAATGTAATCAAACTAACTTGTATGCAGATGATATCAGCACTTGATTAAATAAAAAAAATATCACAAAAAAATCTTCTTCTTATTATTATTATTTTAAATTTTCAGAAGGTGATCTTGAAAAACAACGAGGCCATCCTGAAGGACAACAGTCAGAGGAGTAAGTGGCAGGTGACAGGACCAGGAGGGCTGGACATGATGGTACCTTCTGTGTGTTTGATCATCCCACCCCCAAACCCTATCAGCATCAGCCTGGCCAACAAGTAAGGAACATATACCACTAGTACTAATATGTATTGGTATTGAATAGCTTGACCTATATTTTACATTAAAGGTCCTATATTACGCAAGTTGAGCCATGTTACGCAAGTACTCAAGAGCCATGTTATGTTGTTACCTCATCAAAAACACACCTGGAGTTGTGTTTTGTTTCATTCACACATGTTTGAGTAATCCTTCATTATTAGTCTGTCTACATCTCCAAAGCTCAAGATGCTCTGTTCCACCTTGTGATGTCATGAACCAGTAGTTTTCAAGTTAACAGCTCCTTTTACCTTTTTTTCAGTAGAGATTGGCAATTATCCAATTGATTCACGTGAAGATGTATGGAGTTTAAAAACACAGTGGATCACTTCCTGTATTACCACATGACATCACAAGGTGGAACAGAGTGTTTTCAGTTTGAGAGAAGAAGTCAGCCTAAATATGCAGGGTTTGTGTGTTAAACATGTGTGAATGAAACAAAACACAACTCCAGGTCTGTTTGTGGAAACAACATTATAGCATAGATCAGAAAATAGCCCTTTAACAAGAGTCCTTTAACAAAATATGAGCCCTTTAACATTCAAATCTTATGTATTGGTATGTTCCGTATCTTTTGTGCTTTTTAGCTGTGGACTTATATAAATAAATGTTGCATATTGGCTTGGTGTTAACACATTACGTAACTGCGATTTAGAAATGGTGCTAAATGCTAAGACAGCTAGCACTCCCCAATTTACTTCCACTTCTATGGCAGTGCACAACCTTGCCTTCAGGCATCAAATGTTACAATGCTTTTTAATACTGGGCTTGGGCAGTGATACAGGCTGCCCTACGGTGCAATCATTGAAGCCTATAATTTAATAATAGATCTTCTGTGAATAATTATATTCCAACTTGAAACTAATCGCAGTTATTAAGACGCACAGTTTTGCTGACGCCTCTCTCCATTTACTAAAATTATGATTTACTGTATGTTATTGTTCAAAGGAATGAGCAGTACTATGAAGCCATCCTATCTGTGTGGAATCAACTCTTCATCAACGTTAAGAGCCTCATCGCTTGGCAGTACTGTCTTCTGGATATACAAAAAATCAACTCTCTCACTATCACCATGGTAACCAAACTAAATTACATATGATTCATTTTTTGTATCGCATACATGTTACCATTCAGTACCACGCTCTTGTGCTTGTGTTCAGATGGCGAAGATGCGTCCTGAGGAGTTCCGTCAGCTAATTATGAGCCTGGAGAGTCACTATGAGGAGTTCAAGCGCAGCTCTCAGGGCTCACAGCTGTTTGCAGACGAAGACAAGAGGAGCATCGAAACACAGTTCAACGTCGCCCAAGCCCATTATGACCAACTGGTGGTGCAGCTGCCCTCATATGGTTAGTTTTCATGTAGCTGCATAATAACATGATGATTATTTAACAATGGTGGTGTAATTAATGCACTAAGAATAGCTTTTCATATTGCTGGGTTTCAGATGACATCACATCTTTCTATAGCCCAAAATAATATTTAACACAGAATGGGCTGTTAATTATTTTTTTTATATATCTGTGTAATCCCTCAGTCATCCAGGTCTGATCCATAGCAAAAGAGAAACAAAATCTGTCAACTGGACAAAATGTTGTAGGAGTGAAGATGTTTCGCTGCTCATCCAAGTCGCTTCTTCAGTTCTGGTCAGATTACTGCTGGACAGTGCCTTATATCTGTCTGAAGGGAGGAGCTAACGACACTGAAACTCAAAACCCTATTGTTTGCAGTTTCTGTTTATAGGCTAGGTCTATTGTGCTACCTTAAGTGTGCACTGTGCCTGAGTTCTCCTTAGCATAGTCATTCAAGCCCCTAATGAGTAGTTTCACACACCTTTTTTTGTATAGTGTAGTGAGTTCTAGTGTCTAGTCACTGATATAAATGATCAGATTCAACATATGTGAATCAATCTTTAAGATATTTCTTATGAGAATACCATGTAAATAATTGGGAAATCATGGCTCTTGTCCCCCTCATCTGGAAGTAAGGCATTATCTCATTCTACAATCTCAAAACCGCCAAAACAGTAAAATAGCTACGTTTTGAAAATCTACAGAACTGAGTACCCCACAATTTAATACAAAAATGTGGGTTACAATATGATATTTTTTTTTTTCCTTTTTTCCCAAAATACCTTAAAAAAATCCCTATATTCCTAGTCTTGTTTAATCATCAGAACAGTAAATACAGCAAAATGGGTTTAACAAAGTTTCTATTCTCCAAATATGTAGCAAATGAAAGTGCATCCAAAGTTTTGTTTTCATAACACCATAAAATATCTGTGTAGCAGTATGTCTGTGTAATCCCTCAATCGTCCAGATATGATCCATAGTAAAAGAAAAATTCAATTCTGTCAACTGGGCAAAAATGTTTTTAGAGTGAAGACTGCTACTGCTCATCCAAGACACTTCTTCAATTCTGGTCAGATTGTGTCCACCAGCAATCTGACCAGAACTGATGAAGCAGCTTGCTGTGTGGCAGTATGTTAAGAGTTCAAACTAAACATGGGATATTTTAATATTTTTCCACTCAAAAATAGAAAATATATATATATATATATATACATTGTAACGTTCTGATGGAAGGAAACACGGCAAATTTTTCTGATTGTTTATTTTCTGCGCACAAGACCTACTGTAGGCCGTAACCCAAAACAAGCCAAAACAAGAGCAAAACAACATCAAAGACCAGACCAGTAACTGAGGAATGGAACCTTCACATCCTTGTTGGCATAGTAACCAAGTGTCACTTACAAAAGCAGTTACATTAACAACTCTGTCTGAACTAAACACAAAATATCAGATAATTACAATATATTTTGTCAAAACTTAAATAAGAAATATTTCTTTTTGCACAGTTGCACAAGAGCAAACAACAGAGGTGCACCAAGTGATCGAGCAGCATCAGCAACAACAGGTGATAGAGCAGCCCCAGCCGCAGCAACAACAAATACATCTCCAACTGCAGGCAGCACCACCACCCCCACAGCATTTCTTCATCATCCAACAGCAGCAACCTGATGAGGAAGCGTTCCGACTGGAACAAATGCGAAGACTTGAAGAGGCTCGTAGACTGGAGATAGAAGAGACAAGAAGGTTGGAGGAGATCAGAAGGTTGGAGGAAGAGGCCAGGAGAGCTGAAGAGGCCAGGAGAGCCGAAGAGGCCAGGAGAGCCGAAGAGGCCAGGAGAGCAGAGGAAGCCCGAAAGTTAGAAGAAGCACGCAGAGCAGAGGAGGAAGCACGTCGCCTTAAAGAAGAAGAGAGACGCAGAGCCGAGCTGAGGAAACTGTCCGAGAGGAAGGTAGAGGTGAGGAAGGAAAGTGTTAAAGTGACCAAAGCGGAGCCGGTCAGGAGAAAGGTGATCCTCTCTTCTTCATCTACATCGTTCCTGAGCTTGTCCGAGCTGCAGGCGCTTCGGATTCGGCTGGAGGCGGCGGAAAGCACACTGAGTCAGCATGTTCACATCTGTCTCGGAGACGAAGGGCTGCAGGACTGTAGTCTTAAAATCCATCAGTTAGAGGTAGGAATGCTACGTAATTCTCTATAATCTAGGCCTGTCACAATAACAAATTGTGTGGCATATTACTACACAAAAGGTCATAAAGCATCATCCAGCTTTTTAGGCTGATCCCACTTTTTTCTAAGTGAACCATATTGTGAAAAACGTGAGCAGGCTTGAGCAGCAGTAAATAAACAGCACAATGAAACAGTTAGTAGTCAGTTCTAGTATCTATTATGTGCCATATATGTTAATTATTCAACCATCTACAGCATGTAATTGTACTGCCCTACTACTAAATAAAACAAGAAAAAGTTCCTCACTAGTGCAAAGACAAGGCACAACAATAACTATTGAGCCTTAAAGGTCCTACATTACACAAAATGAACTCTTCTGAGCTTTAAGCCGTATTATAATACTGTTACCTCATCAAAAACATACCTGGAGTTGTGTTTTGTTTCATTCACACGTTTGAGCAACCCTTTATTATTAGTCTGTCTACATCTCCAAAGCTCAAAATGCTCTGTTCCACTTTGTGATGTCATGTAGTGGTAGTTTTCAAGTTAACAGCTCCTTTTACCTTTAGTTCAGTAGAGAGTGGCAATTCCAGGGCTGAAATTATCCAAATGATTCTAGGGAAGGTGTTTGGAGTTTAAAAATACAATGGAGCACTTCCTGTATTACTACATGACATCACAAGATGGAACAGAGTGTTTTCTGTTTGAGAGAAGAACTCAGCCTAAATATGCAGGGTTTGTGTGTTAAACAACTCAGCCTAATATGCAGGGTTGGTGTGTTAAACAAGTGTGAATGAAGAAAAACACAACTCTAGGTATGTTTTTGATGAGGAAACAACATTAGAATATAGATCAGAAAACAGCGTAAAATGGGCCCTTTACTAAAATAATATAATTTATAATGTATTCAACGATACATTTATATAGTAATTATCATGACAGGCCTTACTATGCTCAAGTGCCTTTATTATAATGAAATAGAATACACAAATGTTTGTGTTGTATCATGTCATTCCTGCAGATGGTGCAGCGTGATGTGGACTTGATGAGGGAGGTCTATCTGAACTTGAGGGAGCGCATCATGAAGGAGCTGGACGGCATGAGTGACTCTGACAAAGCCCAGTTCCTCCGCACTGAAATTGGAGTCATCAACCAACGACTGGCTGGTTTGGAAAGTAGTGCATCTGCCTATCTGCAGCGGTATGTCAACAGATTAGATATATGTGTAGATAGATTGATATCTTATGTAATCCCTTCTCTATACAACTATACAAGATTCAACTTGTAATTCCATACCGTATCATTGTAAGGCTCCGGGCTCTGAGAGACATGTTGGAGAGTGTGGCTCGCATGGAGGATATAGTGAAAGTTCATGAGGCCAGACTAACAGAGAAGGAGACAACATCCCTAACACCCCAAGAAGTGGAGAGTTACATTTCCACACTTAAGGTAATGTGTGTTTCTTCTTTTTAATAGCATTGGAATCTCTTCATAGTGATGTTGACTTTATGGGTTATTGCATGTTTCAGAACATTAAATCTGAACTTGAACATAAAAGGGATATAGTTTCCTCTATGGAGGCAGAGCTGGCAAAGGCAACCCACTGGAACGGCCAGGTGAGCGGGCCTTACCACAGATGTGACATGATGCTGTCCAAATACACAGAGCAGGTCAACCAGCTGTCAGATCGATGGAGGCGCATTCAATCTCAAATAGACACAAGGTATGTATAAATATATTTTTAAACAGTAATCGTAAAATAGTATATCTCAGGAAGTTTAAGTAGTTAAAGGGCCCATATTAGGCTATATTAGGCTGATCTATGTTATAAAGTTGTTTCCTCATCACAACCATCCCTGGAGTTGTGTTTTGTTTCATTCACGCATGTTTAACACACAATCCCTGCCTGTTTAAGATGAGTTTTTCTCTCAAGGTAAAAGATAGCTGTTAACTTGAAAACTACTACTGCATTACATCACAAGGTGGAACAGAGCATTTTGAGCTTTAGAGTCCTAGATAAAGGGTTACTCAAACATGTGAATGAAACAAAACACAACTCCAGGTATGTTTTGGATGAGATAACCACATTATAACATGGCTTAAAGCTCACAAGAGTCAATTTTGTGTAATCTAGGATCTTTAATTATTAGCATCAGTGACAAGTAGAATTATGTCATTAGCAGAAGATTTAAATGCTACAATAATTCAAAACAGTATATACAATACAGTTGTTTTGCTCTTCCTTTTCTTTCTCAATTAGTTCTGGTATAATAAGGTGAAATAATGTAGTCTGACAATGAAACCATATTAACTTCAACATCATTTCAGACTTCAGGATCTCCACCTCTACCTGCCTCAGCTTAAAAACTATCAAGAAACCAGCACATCACTTATGGACTGGATTGACACGACAAGAAAGAAACAGGATGCTCTCCAAGCAACCAAAACCAACAATGTTGAGTCACTAAGAGAAGTCATCAACAACCAGAAGGTTTGTACTTCACATCACTGTTATAAGATTAAACATTTAAAGATAAGATCAGTAATTATTTTGTCTGTTTTAGACTCTAAACTCAGAAATTATAGCAAAAAGGGGGGAAGTGGACAGTGTTCTTAAGGACAATGAGGCTTGTGTCACCTCAATAAAAGTAAGGAGTTCTTCATATTGGGTTTGAACATTGACACACTGATTCAACTTCACCATTTTATCACATTTACTTTTTGTTTGTATAGGATTATGAAACAGACCTCACATCGTACATCTCAGGTTTAGAGACCATACTTAATGTCCCCATCAAGAGAACAATGCTCAAGTCCCCATCCATGGACCTGAACCTTGAGGTAACAAAACTAAATGCAACTAAATTAAGTACTCCTCATTTGAATACAGTGGTGGAAGGTAATGAAGTACAAGTAGTAAAGTACAGTACTTAAGTACAATTTTCAGGTATCTGTACTTTACTTAAATATGTTCCACATAGGGTACTTTTTACTTTTACTTCACAACCTTTGAGAGTAGGTATCTGTACTTTCTACACTATTTTTACCATGTTTGTGGTGACATCCTGACTAAAGTTTTCGAGTTCAAGCTTCAGCTTTGAGTAAACTAAAATAAATACACAAAATACATAAGAAATGTATTGGTATTGCTACTGTTGACCAAAATCTGTATCATTTTCTACCAAATTAACTACGTTTGTGTGAAATACTTTGATTTTTTACTCTTAAAGTACATTTTTAAACAGGTACTTAAATACTTTTACTCAAGTAGCTTTTTCCATGTCATACTTTTGCTTTTACTTGAGTAACTTTTTGCCTCTGTATCTGTACTTTTACTTAAGTAACAAAATTGAGTACTTCATCTACCACTGTTTGAATGTTAACAGCTGTACCTGCCCAAGGAGGATAAAGTAACTTATTTTGATTTGCTATTTTTTCAGGCTACTCAATTACAGACTCGCTACATGGAGCTACTTACCTTATCTACTGACCACTACAAGTTTTTGGGAGAATTACTCAAAAACATGGAAGAGCTGAAGGTCCTTTTTGCTTTTGCATAGTTTTCTTGCTTTTTGTTTTTTTTCATTTAATTCTAATAATTTCTCATTTGTTCGCTTCAGATTCGTAATACAAAAATTGATTTGCTGGAAGAAGAACTACGTTTGCTGCATGAAGAAATAAAAAATCACTTGGCAAAGAACAAGTCGCTGGAAGATGCTCTGAACCGTTACCAGCTGGAGATGTCCCAGTCTAAAAACGAGCTACTGTTAATGGAAGAGGTTAAGTGCAACACCGCTCTCAAGTATAGTGCCACGAAGGAGAACTTGGACAGTACCCAGACCCAGCTGGCTGACCTGAATGAACAACTGACACGAATCAAATATCTACTGGAGGAAGAGAAGAGGAAGAGAAGACTAGCAGAGGAGCGCTACACTCAGCAG
>KN483970.1:55764-65971 GCA_000787095.1 Periophthalmodon schlosseri
CAGGAAGAAGAATACGACGTTACATTGAAAAAGAGGCAGAAAGAGTTGGAGACTGTAAGTTGGTCCAAAATCGAGGTGGAGAAAACTGTAGCAACCAAAGATCGTGAGATTGACAGGCTGAAGCGACAACTTGACGAGGATTCACTGCGCATAAAGGAGCTGCAGAGAGAAATGTCAAAGGTAAGAAGCCAATGTGGTGCTGAAATCACTAATATGAAAATGTGCTTTGAATCCCAAATTCACGTGAGCCGAACAGAAATGCAAAAGGCTACAATGCAGAGAGAAGAGGACATTGCGGAGCTGCAGGCACAATGTGAGCGCATGGAGTCTGAAAAGAGGAATATAGAGGACGAGCTAAGAAGGATAAGGATTTCTAAGGAGCAAGCCGATGAGCAATGCAAAAGACTTGAAGAAGAGGTTCACAATCAACAATCGATCATAGCAGAAGAAGGGCAAAAAAGAATGGCGCTAGAGAGTCAGATAGAGACATTAATGAGGCAGAGGCAGGAGGATAGCAGCCACTACAGGAAGGAGTTAGAAGAGGCCATGAGGCGACTGCAAGAACAGAGCAACCAGTTGGCCTACACCACTCATAGTTTAGAGGAGGAATCTCGTAGAAGGAAAACCATTGAGGAAGGAGAAGTGGTGCTGGAGCAGACGATTTCACAGCTTCAACAGCAGCTGACAGACTCAACCGCGGTCGCAACTCGGCTGAGGGACTGCGAGGACGAGCTGGAGAAGACGCAATTTGAGTTCGAGAGGGAGAGTAAAGAGAGAGTGAGGTTAGAGCAGAATTTCAATAGATTACAAGGACGTATCAAGGACTTGCAGGGTGTACGGGATTTGCTTGAAATCCAAGTTGAAGACCTGAGGAAAAGCAGTCAAGAAGAGTTGGCCAAAAGGAAGCAGATTGAAGCAGAGATGGAGAAGACATCTGTGACTTTGATGGCGTATACTTGTACATACACAGATCTACAGCATCAAACAGACAGCACAGAACAGAGAAGTGACAAAGAATTACTTAAATTGCAAGCGGAATTGGAAACTAGTTTAAAGCAGAACCAAGCAACTACAGATAGACTGACAGAACTGAGTGCTGAGCTGGAAACTGTAAAGCAGCAGCTGGTAGAGGAACAAAAGCGAGTAAAAGAAGCAAACCTAAAAAATGAAGATCTTTACAAAACCATAGAGTTGAAGAGTGCGGCTTTAAATGAAAACAATACGGAGATTCAACAGTTAAAGGAGTTGACAGAGATTCAGACCAAAGAGAAGACGAAGATTGAAGAGGAGCTACGAGCTGCACAACATGAAAACAATGAGCTGAAAAGGGCCAAGGATGGAAATCATGATGAGCTTTCTTCCCAACTAGCTGCATTGGAGCTTCAGCTGCAAGCCAGTGAGGGCAGCAATCTAGACTACTGCAACCTGGTGTCTGAACTCACATCTGAGAGGGAAAAACTGAAGTTGGAGACTGAGAAAATACAAAAGGAGGCCATTGAGGTACTCGTAGGCCTCTTAGTCCTGGACTGTTCTTGTTTTTCCCAACACAATGAAGTAGCTGCATGCTTGAAACAACTGTAGGTTTCCTGTCCTGATAAACACATACAAATATCAAATATGTGTTTGAAGTCCTTGCATGCTTGCTCCTATGTTGGAACACAATCTGGTCTCCCACCCCCACCCAATATACTGTGGGCATGCTCTTTTATACGTTTTATATTGAACTGAATTTCTGGAAATCTCATTTGATGATATAGTCTGTAGTACTGTGCTGTAGTACTGTTTTTTCTTTAATTTATGCACGATAGTAATATGAATGATAATTTCTGCATGTTTTAAATATGTAGTGGTAGTTTTGGTACAACATTTTAGCATGGTAACAGGATGGACACAAGGATATGGAGATGGCCAATCAAATGGCTGTGGTACTAGAATTTAGTTCAAGAAATAGCACCAATAAACAACATGGTGATTATTGGTAACTATCATACATGGCTAGTAGTTTTTTGGGTTTACTTTTTATCATCCTATTTTCATCCTGTTAAAATGCTAGAACGTTATGTGTGTCAATTGGCAGTAAATTAGGGAGGCACCGATCCCAGCTTTTTCAGTCCCAATACTGATATTGTCCGATACCCAATATTAACCGATACCAATGTAGGTACAGAAAATGGCACTTATTTCCTTAAAACACAGTTAACTTATTACACAAGAGATCCAACTGTGTTATGTTACTGTTAATTTATCCTTCACATAACTACAAAACATCTTTGTATGAATAAAAGTCCAAACATTATGATATGTTTTGGGCCAAAATCTGCCTGTAAATAGTCTTATTACATCCAATTAAAAGCCCAACTAGGATATGGGGCCGATACCTGATCCAGGTAATTTTTCAGTATCAGTGCTGATATACAATATATCGGTATCGGTGTGTCCCTACAGTAAATTGCTCTTAAAATACACTTGCTAAAATATTAATAATACATTCACAATATTTTAAGTTGCAAATGATTTTGACCAATAATTTGGGTATTGTCTTACAGGTACATAACTAACCTAAGGTATGCCAAATATTTTGCAAGTGTGGCATTGTTTTTATTTAACTTTTAGTGTTTTAGATTTCATTGTTATTGTGGATTTCATATATGATATATATCTGACTATTTTTGTCTTGTTGCTCTTCTACAGATGGCTGAAAAGGAGAGGGACCATATCCGCAAACTAGAAGAAGAGCTCAGACTTGTCAAAGTGAAACAAGAGACAGAGGTTCAACAACAAATACAGGTGCAAACCATGATTCAGCCAACCAAGGTTCCTGAACAAAAACAAGCCAGAGAACCTTCAAAACCCAATTTGGTTTTTGAAGGCGTTCGTAAGCCAGTAACTGCACAAGATTTAGTTGAATGTGGTGTATTAGAAAAAACAACATATGATGACCTTGTTGATGGACAATGTACCATACCTGAAGTGTCTGAAGATAAAAGAATTAATCTCAAAGGAACAGGCCCAATAGCTGGTGTAATTATTGAGCGCCCCAAAGCACGTGGTTCTATTAGAGGCTCAGTCAAAAAGATGTCATTCACTGAAGCCAAAAAGAAGAGCATTCTGCCTCCAAAATGTGTAGATTTGTTGCTTGATGCCCAAGCAGCTACAGGACACATCATTGACCCCAAAACAAATCGAAAGTTAACTGTTGATGAAGCTTGTAACCAAGGTGTAGTTGATAAAGATGATGAAGGAAGACTGCTGGCTGCTGAGGCAGCTGCAGTTGGATATGGTAGTCCTGGCACAAACAAGCCAATTTCAGCATTTGAAGCTATGAAAAGAGGACAAATTGACAGGAACACAACTCTCCGCCTATTACAAGCACAGGAAGCAGTTGGGGGGATTTTAGATCCAATTTTAAGTGTGTTTCTTCCAAAAGATACAGCCATTGAACGTGATCTTATTGATGAAGATATTTATCATGCTTTATATCAAAAACCTGAACTCTATTTAGATCCTGACAGTGAAGAGGGAACAACCTACATCTCTCTGAAAAGGAAATGCAAAGTGGAGCCACACACTGGTCTCCTTCTTCTTCCTGTCCCTGAGAAAACTGACCCCTCTAAACTGATCTTTGATGGTGTCCGTAAACCAGTGACTTCTAAACAGCTTCTTGAGTGTGATGTCTTAGACAAACCCACTTTTAAAGATCTTGAAAGGGGAACAAAAACTGTGCCAGAGGTGTCTGCAGACAAACGAATCCCACTCAAAGGAACAGGACCAATTGCTGGGATTTTAGTTGGAAAGAGAGGGAAAATGTCTTTGGCTGAAGCTAAGAAGCAAGTGATTATACCACCAGAGTGTGCTGATTTACTCCTGGAAGCTCAGGCCGCAACAGGCCATATCATTGATCCTAAAAACAACCAGAAATTGACCGTGGATGAGGCGTGCATCAAAGAAGTTATAGACATAAGCGACAGAGAAGAACTGTTGGCTGCAGAGGCAGCTGCTGTAGGTTACAAAGATCCATATTCAGCCAAACCTCTGTCTGTATTTGAGGCCATGAAGAAGGGACTTGTTGACGAAGAGACAGGACTTCGTCTGCTACAAGCACAAGAGTCTGTTGGAGGTATTTTAGATCCAAATCTAAGTGTCTTCCTCCCTGAGGACACTGCAATTAAACGTAACATTATAGATGAAAACACTAGCCGTTCTCTGAAAGAGAGTCCAAAATGTTACACTGACCCGGAAACAGAGGAAGCCATAAGTTATAATGACTTAAAGAAAAGATGCAAGACAGAGCCTCACACAGGCATGCTACTTTTGCCAGTGACTGAAAGAGTGGATCCATCTAAACTGATTTTTGATGGTGTTCGTAAGCCAGTCACAGCACAGCAGTTGCGTGATTGTGAGGTGATAGACAAGCAAACGCTTAAAGATCTCCAAACAGAAAAAAAGTCCATCCCAGAGGTTTCAGCTGATAAGAAAATTAACTTAAAGGGGACAGGGCCAATAGCTGGCCTAATAGCCGGAAAGAAAGGAACATTCACTCTAAACGAGGCCAAGAAAAAAGGTTTTTTGCCCGCAGATTGTGCAGATTTACTGCTTGAAGCTCAAGCTGCTACAGGCCACATCATTGATCCTAAAAAGAACAAGAAACTGACTGTAGAAGAGGCTTGTAGTAAAGAAGTGGTGGACATCAGTGATCGAGACCTCTTATTGGCGGCAGAGGCAGCAGCTGTGGGCTACAAAGATCCATATTCAACCAAACCTCTGTCTGTATTTGAGGCCATGAAGAAGAGGCTTGTTGACGATGAGACAGGACTTCGTCTCCTACAAGCACAAGAGTCTGTTGGAGGTATTTTAGATCCAAATCTGAGTGTGTTCCTCCCCGTGGACACCGCTATAAAGTGCAAATTGTTTGATGATAATACAAACAATCTCCTAAAACAAAGTCCAAAATGTTACATCGACCCGGAAACAGAAGAAGTTGTAAGTTATAATGATTTAAAGAAAAGATGTAAGACAGAGCCACACACAGGCTTACTACTTTTGCCAGTGACTGAGAAACTGGATCCATCTGAACTGATTTTTGAGGGTGTGCGCAAGCCAGTCACAGCAAAACAATTACATGAATGCAAAGTCATAGACAAGCCTACGTTGAAAGATCTTCAAACAGGGAAGAAGTCTGTCCCAGAGGTGTCTGAAGACAAAAAAGTTAGTCTTAAAGGAACTGGCCCAATTGCTGGATTAATTGTTGATAATGAAGAAAAGGTTTCTTTTGTCCAAGGCAAGAAGAATGCGTTTTTATCACCTGAGAGTGCAGATTTGTTGCTGGAGGCCCAGGCTGCAACAGGACACATAATTGACCCAAAATACAATAAGAAACTGACAGTAGAAGAGGCTTGTAACAAAAAAGTGGTGGACATCAGTGACCGAAACCTCTTACTGGCTGCAGAAGCAGCTGCTGTGGGCTACAAAGATCCATATTCAGCCAAACCTCTGTCTGTATTTGAGGCCATGAAGAAGAGGCTTGTTGATGATGAGACAGGACTACGTCTGTTACAAGCACAAGATTCTGTTGGAGGTATTTTAGATCCAAATGTGAGTGTGTTCCTCCCAAAACACACAGCTATTGAGCGTAAAATACTGGATGAAAATACCAATCATTCTCTGACACAAAATCCCAAGTGTTACATTGACCCAGACACAGAGGAAGCTGTAAGTTATAATGACTTAAAGAAAAGATGCAAGACAGAGCCTAAAACAGGCCTGCTGCTTTTACCAGTGACTAAAAAATTGGACGTTTCGAAAATAATTTTTGATGGTGTTCGTAAGCCAGTCACAGCACAGCAGTTACATGATTGTGATGTTGTAGACAAGCCAACACTTAAAGATCTACAAGCAGCAAAAAAATCCATCCCAGAGATATCAGTTGAGAAAAAAGTTAACTTAAAGGGAACCAGTCCAATTGCAGGAATCATTATGGAAAAAAGGGGGAAAGTATCTTTATCTGAAGCAAAGAAGGAAATGCTTTTGGCACCAGAGTGTGCTGATTTACTCCTTGAAGCACAGGCTGCAACAGGCCATATCATTGACCCTAAAAACAATAAGAAGCTGACTGTGGATGAAGCATGTGCCAGTGAAACAGTTGACAGTGGTGATCGAGACAGATTATTGGAAGCAGAGAAAGCTGCTGTGGGCTACAAAGATCCATATTCAGCCAAACCTTTGTCTGTTTTTGAGGCGATGAAGAAGGGGCTTGTTGACGATGAATTAGGACTTCGTCTGCTTCAAGCACAAGAGTCTGTTGGAGGTATTTTAGATCCAAACCTAAGTGTGTTCCTCCCAAAAGACACAGCTATTAAACGTAAAATATTGGATGAAAACACTGAACGTTCTCTGAACAAGAGTCCAAAGTGTTACCTTGAACCAGAAACAGAGGATGCTGTAAGTTATAATGACTTAAAGAAAAGATGTAAGACAGACCCTACAACAGGCCTGCTACTTTTGCCAGTGATTGAGAAACTGGATGCATCTAAACTGATTTTTGATGGTGTTCGTAAGCCAGTCACAGCAAAACAATTGCGTGAATGTGATGTCATAGACAAGCCAACACTTAAAGATCTACAGACAGAAAAGAAATCGGTTCCACAGGTTTCTGAAGAGAAAGTAGTTAACCTGAAGGGAACTGGGGCTATTGCTGGGATTACTGTAGGTAAAAACAAAAAAATGTCATTAACAGAAGCTAAGACGCAAATGGTAGTGAAACCTGATTGTGCTGATTTGCTCCTGGAAGCACAGGCTGCAACCGGCCATATCATTGACCCCAAAAACAATAAGAAGCTGACTGTAGATGAAGCATGTACCAATGAAACAGTTGATAGTGGTGATCGAGACAGATTACTGGAAGCAGAGAAAGCTGCTGTGGGATACAAAGATCCATATTCAGCCAAACCTCTGTCTGTATTTGAGGCCATGAAGAAGGGGCTTGTTGACGATCAGACAGGACTTCGTCTGCTACAAGCACAAGAGTCTGTTGGAGGTATTTTAGATCCAAACCTAAGTGATACCTGGATAAAACGCTAACCGTTCTCTGACACAAAATCCCAAGTGTTACATTGACCCAGAGACGGAGGAAGCTGTCAGTTATAATGACTTAAAGAAAAGATGTAAGACAGAGCCTCAAACAGGCCTGTTGCTTTTGCCAGTGACTGAGAAACTTGATGATTCTGAACTGATTTTTGATGGGGTCCGTAAGCCAGTCACAGCAAAACAATTACAGGATTGTAAAGTCCTGGACAAACCTACATTGAAAGATCTTCAAACTGGGAAAAAGTCTATTCCTGATGTGTCAGAGGACAAAAAAGTTTGTTTAAAGGGTACTGGGCCAATTGCTGGGATAGTAGCTGAAAACAAAGGCCTTTTTACTATTAATGAAGCCAAAGAAGAGAACCTTTTGCCACCAGACTGTGCAGATTTACTGCTGGAAGCACAGGCTGCAACAGGCCATATCATTGACCCTAAAAACAACAAAAAACTGACTGTAGAAGAGGCATGTCAGAATGAAGTGGTACACATCAGTGATCGAGATAAATTATTAGATGCAGAAGCAGCTGCTGTGGGCTACAAAGATCCATATTCAGCCAAACCTCTGTCTGTATTTGAGGCCATGAAGAAGGGACTTGTTGATGATGAGACAGGACTTCGTCTTTTACAAGCACAAGAGTCTGTTGGAGGTATTTTAGATCCAAATGTGAGTGTGTTCCTCCCAAAAGACACAGCTATTGAACGCAAAATATTAGATGAAAACACCAAACGTTCCCTGAACAAGAGTCCAAAGTGTTACATTGACCCAGACACAGAGGAAGCTGTGAGTTATAAGGACTTAAAGAAAAGATGCAAGACAGAGCCTAAAACGGGCCTGCTACTTTTGCCAGTGACTGAGAAACTGGATCCATCTAAACTGATTTTTGATGGTGTTCGTAAGCCAGTCACAGCAAAACAATTATCTGAATGTGATGTCATAGACAAGCCAACACTTAAGAACTTGAGGGCAGATAAAAAATCCATCCCAGAGGTATCAGCAGAGAAAAAAGTAAATTTAAAGGGGACTGGATCAATTGCGGGAATTATTGTGGAAAAAAGGGGGAAATTGTCTTTATCTGAAGCAAAGAAAGAAATGCTAGTGTCACAAGAGTGTGCTGATTTGCTCCTGGAAGCACAGGCTGCAACAGGCCATATCATTGACCCTAAAAACAATAAGAAGCTGACTGTGGATGAAGCTTGTACCAATAAAACAGTTGACAGTGGTGATCGAGACAGTTTATTGGAAGCAGAAGCAGCTGCTGTGGGATACAAAGATCCTTATTCAGTCAAACCTCTGTCTGTATTTGAGGCCATGAAAAAGGGGCTTGTTGATGATGATACAGGACTTCGTCTTTTACAAGCACAAGAGTCTGTTGGAGGTATTTTAGACCCAAATCTAAGTGTGTTCCTCCCAAAAGACACAGCTATTAAACGTAAAATATTGGACGATAACATTAAACGCACCTTGAACCAAAGTCCAAAGTATTACATTGACCCAGAAACTGAGGAGGCTGTGAGTTATAATGACTTAAAGAAAAGATGTAAAATCGAGCCTCAAACAGGCCTCCTACTTTTACCAGTTGCTAAGAAGCTAGATCCAACTAAACTGATTTTTGATGGTGTCCGTAAACCAGTCACAGCAAAACAATTGCTTGAATGTGAAGTCCTGGACAAAGAAACACTGAAAGATTTGCAGACTGAGAAAAAGTCCATCCCAGAGGTATCTGCTGGCAAAAGAGTTCACCTTAAGGGGACAGGGCCTATTGCTGGGATTGTCACAGGTAAAAACACAAAAATTTCATTACAGGAAGCTAAGAAACAAATGCTGTTGCCCCTAGAATGTGCTGATTTGCTCTTGGAAGCGCAGGCTGCAACAGGGCATATCATTGACCTTAAAAAGAATAAGAAGTTGACTGTAGATGAAGCATGTACCAAAGGAGTGGTGGACAACAGTGATCAAGAAAGATTACTGGAGGCAGAGGCAGCTGCTGTGGGCTACAAAGATCCATATTCAGTCAAACCTCTGTCTGTATTTGAGGCCATGAAGAAGGGACTTGTTGACGATGAGACAGGACTTCGTCTGTTACAGGCACAAGATTCTGTTGGAGGAATTTTAGATCCAAATCTGAGTGTGTTTCTCCCAAAAGAAACAGCTATTAAACGTAAAATATTGGATGAAAACACTAAACATTCTTTGAAACAGAATCCCAAGTGTTACATTGATCCAGAGACGGAAGAAGCCATAAGTTATAATGACTTAAAGAAAAGATGTAAAACAGAGCCTCACACAGGCCTGCTGCTTTTACCGGTGACTGAGAAACTGGATCCATCTGAACTGATTTTTGAGGGTGTGCGCAAGCCAGTCACAGCAAAACAATTACATGAATGCAAAGTCATGGACAAGCCTACATTGAAAGATCTTCAAACAGGGAAAAAGTCTGCTCCAGAAGTGTCTGAAGACAAAAAAGTGAATCTTAAAGGAACTGGCCCAATTGCTGGATTAATTGCTGATAATGAAGAAAAGGTTTCTTTTGTCCAAGGCAAGAAAAATGCATTTTTATCACCTGAGTGTGCAGATTTGTTGCTGGAGGCCCAGGCTGCAACAGGACACATAATTGACCCAAAACACAATAAAAAACTGACAGTAGAAGAGGCTTGTAACAAAAAAGTGGTAGACATTAGTGATCGAGACCGACTGTTGACTGCAGAGAAAGCTGCTGTGGGGTACAAAGATCCACATTCAGCCAAACCTCTGTCTGTATTTGAGGCCATGAAGAAGAGGCTTGTTGATGATGAGACAGGACTTCGTCTGCTACAAGCACAAGACTCTGTTGGAGGTATTTTAGATCCAAATGTGAGTGTGTTCCTCCCAAAAGACACAGCTATTGAACGTAAAATACTGGATGAAAACACCAACCGTTCTCTGACACAGAATCCCAAGTGTTACATTGACCCAGAGACGGAGGAAGCTGTAAGTTATAATGACTTAAAGAAAAAATGCATGACAGAGCCTAAAACAGGCCTGCTGCTTTTGCCAGTGACAAAGAAACTGGATGAATCTGAACTGATTTTTGATGGTGTTCGTAAACCAGTCACAGCCAAACAACTACAAGAGTGTGAAGTCATTGAT
>KN483972.1:0-12218 GCA_000787095.1 Periophthalmodon schlosseri
CAGTGTGCTCACATGCACACTGCAGACACTGATGTGGGGCTACACTTTTTATGGACTTTTTACCAGTAACAGCGTTTTAAGTGAGGGAGTGTGGGGGGAGTGAAAGAGTGAGGATTAGTAAGAGAGTGGGAGAGAGTGAGGGAGAATGAGGGAGAATGGGGGAGAGTGACATAGCCTGAAAGAGAGAGGGAGAGTGGGGAAGAGTGAGGGAGAGTGGGGAAGAGTGAGGGAGAGTGAAGGAGAGCGAGGGAGAGTGAGGGAGAGTGAAGGAGAATGAGGCACAGTGAAAGAGAGTGAGAGAGATGGAGAGAGTGCGGGAGAATGGGGGAGAGTGAGGGAGAGTGTCGGAGAGTAAGGGAGAGCACCCTCCTGCTTTAGATTCAAAGTCTGACCACAATGTGGGGGCAGTGTGCCGTGCATTCTGAGACGGCGGCCCCTACCCTAGTGGAGTGGGCCAGGCAAGGCCATAGTCAGGTGAAGGTGGACATTATAGTCCTTCGGGGGAAGGACTTCTCTTCTCTTCACCCAGCCTTCAAGTTGTGAAGCCAGAGGGCTAGTCACTAAGTTTGTTGTCTTAACCTTAAAAACAACACACACACAGGTGTTATATCCTAAAAAAAGCAGCTAGACAATTACATTTTCACTTTCTTTTCCTAAAATTCTAATCATAAAGTAATTTTGGTACAGATATTTGACTCTGTGCTACCATCGTTGTACACCACTGCTTTTCTGTCCGCTTGTATCAACTGTTTAGTGTACGTGAAAGCATTTAGTCTAGTGGATATATTGGTTAAACTTTAACAGTAATACAGATTTCTGGTATATCTGAAGACCTACTTTTTCCTACTTCTCCTCCCCTGCCTGGTGGTCTCTGATGTAAGGCAGGGCTGAGAAAGTGAAACTAGCTGTAGCTGCAGAGGAAGTGCTGCGGAGGTGTCAGCTTTGCTATTGTTTGAGTCCACTGGAAAGTCCCACAGACCTGTTCACTGTAAAAGCACGAAGGCCCCGCATGACCAATCAGCCTCAAGCTTCACGGAAACAGGAAGTCTGAGGCCAACCAATCAGAGGGTGGTCTGAAAAAGCAGGAGGAAATGCATGAAAGACAGCACACTTCCTCTGTGTCCACTCAGTGTGCTCCAGTCTTACCTGATCTGACCCAGTCCAAGCCCAAGTCCTGGTCCGAGTCCTGGCCCAAGTCCTGGCCCGAGTGTGGCTCTCCATGTGTCTGCAGTATGTCGAGGAGTGTCTGTAAGGGGCCAACATGGCGGCAGTGCCGGTGAAGAAGAAAAAGTCCTTGGTGCAGAGTTCCAAACCGATCGTTAGGATGTGTGTGCAGGACCACAGGGAACACATGTGAGTCTGAGCTCAAATTGATCATTTACAAACCAGAATAACCATAAGTACAGATTTAGTGCATGTAATACTAGAGACTGCCACTAGAGGCGGGCTCCAACTACATTTTATATACATTATACACTACCAGTCAAAGTTTGTACACACCCTCTCATTCAGTTTTTGTTTTCTTTATGTTTACTACATTTACATTTTACATATGGAAGACATTAAATATATGATGCAAGATTTAAAGGGCCCATATTATGCTATTTTCTGATCTATGTTATAATGCTGATACCTCATAAACATACCCAGAGTTGTGTTTTGTTTCATTCACACGTTAATCACACAAACCCTGCATATTTAGGCTGAGCTCTTCTCTCAAACAGAAAACACCCTGTTCCACCTTGAGATGTGATAATACAGGAAGTGCTCCTCTGCATTTTTTAAACTCCATGCACCTTGGCTAGAATCATTTGGATGATTTGAACCCTGGAATTGCTAGTCTCTACTGAACTAAAGGTAAAAGGTCACAAGGTGGAATAGAACATTTTAAGCTTTGGAGAGGTAGACAGACTAATAATAAAGGATTACTCAAACGTGTGAATGAAACAAAACACAACTCTGAGTATGTTTTTAAAAAAGGTGGAAAAAAAAAAAACACAACTCTGAGTATGTTTTTAATGAGGTAATGACATTCTAACATGGCTTAAAGCTCACAAGAGTCAATTGTATGTAATATAGGACCTTTAATATTTAATAGTTTAATATCTCAACTAAATATTTTTTTTAGATTCAAATGTTCAAAGTATCCACCCTTTGCTTTGTCGACAACGCTGCAAACCCTTCTCTCAATGAGCTTCATGATGAAGTCTCCTGAACTAGTTTTCACTTCACAGCTGTGCCCTGAGGGGTCAAGAAATGCCAAAAGTGCAAAGCAGTGATCAAAGCACAGGGTGGCTATTTTAAAAAATCTGAAACAAGTTTGGAGTTATTTTGAGTTTATTTTTTGTGTGTTCATTCATAGTTTTGATGCCTTCAGTGAGAATCTACAATGTAAAATGTAACAAACATAAATGGAAAATGTGTGTCCAAACTTGACTGGTAGTGTATATGCTGTATGCACAATGTGTCTTTCCGGTTTGGTGTGGTCAGGGCTGTGGTAGCTCTTTCTTGTGGTGACTGCAGCGTCTCTCATGTGAGTGCGCTCATATCTGTGTGGGCATGTGCAGTGCTGTCTCTGGGCTTGACTCACTCTAGCTCCAGTGTGGTTAGTGAAGCCTGCTGGACGAGTAGTCAGAATGATGACCACTGTGTGACTGGGCAGCAGTGGACACCCAAGAACTGAGCATGGCTTCTAGTGAAACCAGCGTCAAACAGGAAGTGAATGATGCCAGCGGAAAGACTTGAGACTAAATATGATGGTGCACTCACGGCTCTGTGGTTTCACTGGGACGGAGCAGTACATTCCCCTCTACATACGGAACCACTGGCACACTTACACAGAGAGGTTAGAACACTGACACACTGACACACAGAGGTGGTATAGGTGCGGGCAGCGTACCTACTGTGCCTGGACTAGAGCCTCATGGATATACTGACTGCAGATGCCGATACTGTAGCCTGTACATGGATGAGCTGAAACTCCCACTGTAAAAAGAATGTTTGGACAGTGTATAAAGTATAAGAAGGCTGCACTACAAAAGTGTCTCATAATGATGCCCTCAGAACGCTGCTAACAAAGCCCAGCTCCATATACCAATCTTTGGTCTCTCAGGCTCAGAATCGAGTGAACAGCTTTCAGGCTGAATGACTCTGAGCGCTCTGCTGGGGTGATGCTAGTGAAGCTCATTCCTCCTAATGGACACACTGGTATTGCTGCCTTTTATAACTGTGTTGTTTTCTTGTATGTGTGTATTTTTATCAACCACAAGTCTGGAAAATAAGTCATGATGATGGTAAAGAGGAGGAGAAGAAGGAGAAAGAGGATGTACTATAGAATTATTAAGTGTGATGTCACTTCTGGGTCCAAGACAGGCAGAATTGTGACAAAATTAAAAACAAACAAAGCTAGTGCAGCTGTGAAGTTGCTAGTTGGACTTGGAAGTGACATCATCACGTAACAACTCTGTAACCAGTAACAGTAACCTGTTTGACTCATTTGACTCTCCACAGTCCAGTGGCTGCTCTCATAGACTGAACATAAAATATCATAAAACTGTCCTGCTCTGACAGCAGAGCACCAGTGTCACTGTGACCACAAGTACAGACAGCGTACTGCTCACATACTCTGTGTGTTGTATTTGTTATGCACAGCCTTTATTCTCAGAAGGCACAAATTAAATCTCACTTCAGGCCTTATAAGGAACAGTCTATACGCTGTGTTCATGTGCTAGAATTGGATGATGTCATCATTTGAGATGGAGGGCAGGGGCTTATATTATTATATTACAATACATATACATTTGAAAATGGTCAAACATTCATCCTAACCTTTTACTCTGTAATAATCATTTAACCATTACCAATTTAGGAGATCTAGTATATGACCTATATATCTGTGATCTGTATTTCCTGCACTATGCTGTTTAGTTTACTTTAATGTGACATAACATCAAGACAATGAACTAGAAAGAAAGTAGGCCTATATCCACAGGTTTAGAGATATCAGCAAGTTCTGCAAAAGTGTAAAACGCTGCATAATACTTCAGGAATGAGAAAGATCCACTCTGAAGATTACATTTGCTCATAAATGTGCCATCATTATCAGAACACACAGACTGGAACACCGCTTTGATAGCATGTCCCACTGGGCGCTTGTCCCAGGAGGGGGGCCTAAGACTGGAAGAGCTCTGGAGGAGCAGGAGGCGCAGGAGGAAGTGGGGGAGGTGGTGAGGGAGGACTGTCCTATCTCCTCACATCACCGCCTTGTGAGACAGCCTCAGATCAGAGAAGGATGACTTTACATTCCTGTCTTTTTAAGTCCAAGTTTTGCAGGTTTTTTTTTTTTTTTTATCAGTTATATAAAATCATGAAGCATTGATTTTGGTCATTTACATTTTTGAACTGTGTCAGGACTTAACCAGGACTAGATAAGGCCTGTCCTTGGCATGTTCAGTGAGTTTCTGTGTACTGTGTTTGCACAAAAGTCTTATCTGTGTTCAGTGTTTATGGGTAAGGGAGGGGCTCTGATCCCAATCTGTAAAAAACCCGACAACAAGGAACAGAGCTCACATCAGAGAGACAGACGACTGCCTGTGCAGCAACCAGCCAGACTGCTCCGAGAGCAGGACCCTGCGCCTGGATGGTCCTGTAGGGAGTCTTCCCCAGTCCTGTCTGAAATGTCCCCTCTGGAGTGTTCCACCTGACATGTTCCCTCTGGAGTGTTCCACCTGACATGTTCCCTCTGGCGTGTTCCACTTGAAGTGTCCTCTTGGAGTGTTCCACCTGAAGTGTTCCACCTGAAGTGTTCTACTTGAAGTGTCCTCTCTGGAGTGTTCCACCTGACATGTTCCCTTTGGAGTGTTCCACCTGAAGTATCCCCTCTGGGGTGTTCCCTCTGGAGTGTTCCATTTGAAGTGTCCTCTCTGGAGTGTTCCACCTGACATGTTCCCTCTGGAGTGTTTCACTTGAAGTGTCCTCTCTGGAGTGTTCCCTCTGGAGTGTTCCACCTGAAGTGTCCCCTTTGGCGTGTCCCCTCTTGAGTGTTCCACCTGACATGTCCTCTGAAGTGTCCCCTCCAGAGTGTTCCACCTGAAGTGTTCCCTCTGGAGTGTCCCCTCTGGAGTGTCCCCTCTGGAGTGTCCCCTCTGGAGTGTCCCCTCTGGAGTGTCCCCTCTGGAGTGTTCTGTTTCCAGAGTATCCCTTACAGTCTGTCCAGTCCCCTTCTGTCCCTCCTGGGCTGGGCGTCTCATGGATCGTCCCTCTTTGCTCCAGTCGGGTGCCAGTTTCCTGAGACAGAATGCTGTGGTGGACAAGGTGGACAGGTGGCTCCACAGGACATCCCAAGTGCTCGAGTGGGTTCATTTTTCCTCTCACTTCTGTTTTAACCTCGCTTTGCACACAAGAGATAGACACAGAACAAATAGTGACATCTCTGATCACTATCGGATCGGATTGTTGGGTATAAATGAGTTTTGTTTTTTCTTCAGATGATGCCAATATCTAGCATCTAGTATTTTTATTTGTCCTGCTGTTGTTGCCACTTACCAGTATTTGCCTATAACAGTGTTCAAATCTACAGTAAGGCCTACACATTTAGAGTTCCTGTGTTATGCAAAACTGACTCATACCTGTAGTTGCGTTTTGTTTCATTTACATATGCTTGAGTAACCCTTTGTTATTAGGCTGTCTGTGCAGCAACCAGCCAGACTCCAAAGCTCAAAATGCTCTGTTCCACATTGTGATGTCATGTGGTGGTAGTTTTCAAGTTAACAGCTACCTTATACATTTAGTTCAGTAGAGACTGGCAATTCCAGGGGAGAAGGACAGGAAGGGGGGAGAAGGACAGGAAGGGAGGAGGAGAACAGGAGTGGAGGAGGAGAGGAGGGGAGGAGGAGAAGAAGAGGGGAGGAGAAGGGGGGGAGGAGCACAGGAGGGAAGGAGGAGAGGAGAGGAGGAGGAGAGGAAGGGAGGAGAAGAGGAGTGGAGGAAGAGGGGAGGGGAGAACAAGAGGAGGAGGGGAGGGGGAAAAGAGGAGAAGAGGAGGAGGAGAGGAAGAGGAAGAGAGGGGGAGGAGGAGAAAAGGAGAAGAGGGAGGAGAGGAGGAGGGGAGGAGGAGAAAAGGAAGAGAGGAGGTGGACTTGGGGCTGGGATGTCTCATGTGCCTGGTACTGTCTGTCTCGGACGTGGGGAAATGTGTATTCATCCCTGGACAGCTCATATGAAACCCCTCCACTCGTGAGCACAGACAGGAGAGGCCCACATGTCGACTCACGATACTGCGGTCCTGTATTACATATGTATTCTTGTGTGTATAACTATGTATTATTTTGTATAGGTACAGATAATAGAAGTGGACAATAGAAATCAGAGGCTGTTAACACATATCCAAGGCCTGTGATGGTTGAAGTACTCAATTTTGCTACTTAACTAAAAATACTTATACAGGAGCAAGAAAATACTCAAGTAAAAGTAAAAGTATCACATGAAAAAATCATGAAAAGTAAAATTACTGATTCTGGAATGATTTTGATAAAGAATTGTGCTGGTATTAGGCGACTGAATTGATTTCTTAATCTTTCTAGTTACTTGCTAGTACTTTTTGTATATTTATATATTGTGTTTACTCAAGGTTGGGAGGTTAACTCAAACAAGATCAAAATAACTCTGAGCCATTTCAGCAAGTGAAAAAGACAGGTACTTTAAAAAAGTGCTATTTTTCAATCCAGTTTTAAAATGTAGTGGAGTAGAAAGTAGGGATGCACCGATCCGATACTGCTATCGGATATTGGCACTGATATTGAATTTTTTTTTTTCATGGATTGGATATCGTTCCAAGATATCGGTTCAGTTGTTATGCCATTTTGAAATAACTGATCAAAATGGCATATTGGCACAGAACTGGTGTAATAAGATTATTTACTGACTAATGTTGGCTCAAAACGTCTTGTAATGTTAAACTTTTTCTTTTTTTTTTTTAACAGTTATATTTGGAGCATTTTTTACCATAAACCATTTGTGTTTACAGGGAATAAATTATATTTTCAGTCTCTGCTCTAGTATCGGCGGATATCGAATATCGGCAGATACTTAAAGCCAAAGTATTAACACTGGTATCAGAACAGAAAAAGCTGGATCAGTGCATCTTTGGTAGAAAGTAAAGACACCTGCCACTGTAAAATGTGAATTTAAATGAAGTGAAGATAACTAAAAATTGTACTTAAGATCAGTACTTTAACTTTTGTACTCATGTTACTTTACACCACTGCCTGAGGCCATAAGATTTGAGAGCCTTGCAATATTTTTGGTAATGGATCTATAGCGTTTACTGATTGTAAAAAAGGTTTGATCATGAAGAGGACTGCTCTGGTCCTGTCCGCCATATTCACAGCCTCTGTGTTTCAGGACCATGGCGTCTGCGGAGCCCGTGTGGCCCATCCCCATGAAGGCCATCGGGGCTCAGAACCTGCTCACCATGCCCGGGGGAGTCTCCACCTCTGGGTATCTGCACAAGAAGGGAGGCAGCCAGTTCAGCCTGCTCAAGTGTGAGTACCCACCAGGACTAGATCAAAACTAAACCTGGACTAAACCTGGACTAAACCTGGACTAAACCTGGACTAAACCTGGACACAACCAGGACTAAACTAGGCCTACACCGTGACTATGGTTGTGATCAAAAACAGTTTTCATCTCCATGTTGGCTTGGCACTTCCCTACTAGTGTTGTACGTAAATATCAGACCTGATTTTGTGAATTCTGATATTTTATATTTTAAAAAAATGTACAATGTCATTTTAACACAAATTATACTATACTAACTATACTTTTGTATGACCATGTGGTCTACTACTTCTGTCATAGATTCAGAACATTCTACAAAATACTCAAGACTTGTCCTGTTTATTTAATTATTTTCAGTATTGATACTTCCAATGTAGTTTTAATATTCATAAGTATCTGGGTATGGATTTTTTTGGACATCTAAGACAGTGATGAGCCTAGTGCTTGGGAGGGACTATGTCTCTGTGTGTCCTGGGAATGAGGAGGTCAAGGAAGTGCGCAGGGAAAGGGAAGTCTGAGCTGCCCTGTTTGAAATCCAGTCCACTCCTGGATAAACTGGAAGAAGAGGAATGAGTGAGAATCAAAGAGAGGAGAATCAAGATTACACTAGTGTGAATATAGAGAAAAACAATGGATAAACAAGGATTAAACCATTACTGAACCAGGTCTAAACCAGGACTGTGAACTATGGCTATAGCAGGACTGAACCAGGACTAAACCAGGACTAAACTATAGCTATAGCAGGACTGAACCAGGACTAAATCAGAACTAAACCAAGACTGTGAGCTATAGCTATATCAGGACTGAACTAGGACTAAACCAGGACTGAACCAGGACTGAACCAAGACTGAATAGCTATAGCAGGACTAAACCAGGACTAAACCAGGACCAAACAAAGACAAAACTATAGCAAGACTAAACCAGGACTAAACAAGGACTAAATCAGGACTTAACCGGGACTAAACCAAGACTAAACCAGGACTAAACTAAACTATAGCAGAACTGAACCAGGACTCAGGACTTACCGGGACTAAACCAAGACTAAACCAGGACTAAACTAAACTATAGCAGAACTGAACCAGGACTAAACCAGGACTAAATCAAGACTAAACCAAAACTGTGACTGTGAACTATCAAGACTGAACCAGAACTAAACCAGGACTGAATAGCTATAGCAGGACTAAATCAGAACTAAACCAGGACTAAACCAGGGCTAAACAAGGACTGAATCAGGAATAAACCAGGACCAAACCAGGACTAAACCAGGACTAAACCAGGATTGAATAGCTATAGCAGAACTAAACCAGGACCAAACCAGGACTAAATTATAGCAGGACCAAACCAGGACTAAACCATTACTAAACCAGGACTATGGAACCTGCCTGGTGTTTCATTAGTGTGATTTTTGCACACAGGGCCACTGCGTTACATTATCATCCACAAAGGCTGTGTGTATTATTTCAAGAGCAGTACCTCCGCCGCTCCCCAGGGGGCGTTCTCTCTCAACGGCTACAACAGGTCAGTCCTTGCACACACTTCCACACATTTTCCCGTGAACTGTTTAATAGGTCACTGCGACATCACTACATTCTACACTGCATCCAGGAGACATCCCAAACAGATGCCCAAATTATAATTTTTTTGTCTTGAAGATGGTTTGATCAAATGTTAAAAATGCTGTTATCTAGTTATTTAATGGGCTTATCCTCATGAAAAAGGGACAAGGTTCAACGTCTTCTCTGTCACCACAACAAATTATTTTTGCATTAGCTCCAAAGTGGCATTACTGGGTCACAAAGGCATGTTTGTAATCAAGTGAAAGGACTTGAAACGGGGTAATATGCAAAACTTTTTGGAGCTTTCTACCATGTTATAACATTGTTCATCCAAAACATGCTGAAGAGGTTTTAGATGTCATCCATGCATGTTTGGGTATTTTAGCGCTCTCTCCCGGGCCCTATTCAAACCCTCCTTATGGTTAGCTGTAAGATTCTGTTCAAGGCACAGCCCATAAGCCCACGTCACTCGTGGTCCTGCACTGCAATTTTCCATAAATGCACAAGAGCATGATACAAAACGATGCACGCTGATTGTGTTGTGATAGCGCTCTGGAGGGGGAGTGACTTAACGCGGAGAGCAAAGGGAGAGGAGTTTTAGGATGTCAAAAAACAAATGTGAAACCTGTTCATATACATTGTTTTTAGTGAATATAGCATTTTTAAAACAATAAAAGGTAACATGGTGATCTAAATATGTTATGTGTTAGCAGTTAATACCCCAAAGAAGTAAAATACCCCCTCTTTAAACTTCAGCATTACTATGGAAAATGGAGGAATTGTAAAGTTCAGCCACTTGTGGATAGTTGTATAGGCCCATGCCATCCAGCTGAGTTTATGATCTAAAGTTCCAGAACATGAAAGCTAGATCTTTTTGAAATGCGCTTGATTTTGGAAGTTGCATCACCAGATATTTGGAATTGCCTCCAGGGCCCGGGTCTCATAGCTTCAGTGTTCTTCACAGCTCTAAATGTCACCAATCATAAAGCGCTCCTTGTCTTTGGTCTGTGATTCCAGGTCAGAGGTGGTAGAGTAGCCAAA
The DNA here is from genome assembly GCA_000787095.1 of Periophthalmodon schlosseri. Classification (NCBI taxonomy): domain Eukaryota; kingdom Metazoa; phylum Chordata; class Actinopteri; order Gobiiformes; family Gobiidae; genus Periophthalmodon; species Periophthalmodon schlosseri. The sequence continues at coordinate 10,155 of KN483972.1, forward strand.
AATTGTACTCAAGTAAGGGTAATGTTACTTCAAAATGATGTTACTCAAGTAGAAGAACAAAGTAGTGGTCCAAGAAATTAAAGTAAGAGTAAAACTGTATTTGGGAAAACTACTGTCAGGACATAACATTAGATTTATAATTTGAAGTTAATGAAATCTGAAGGACAAAACATTAAATACAGCACAAAATCTGATATTTTCAAAGGAGGAACCACAAACATTTGAAAAACTAGCGGTGGAGCGGTGCAAGAAACACAAATGTTCAAATCATTTCATATTGTCAACATAAAGCTTTCTCACAGTGGGAAGAGGAACCACAACTTTTACTCACGTGAGAGTACGGTTACTTTAAAAAAATATTACTCAAGTAAGAGTAAAAGCATGCTGCTAGAAAAGTACTCTGAAAAGTACAATGTCTATAAAAAGTTACTCAAGTAAATGTAACTGAATACCCACCTCTGTTCCAGGGTGATGCGAGCAGCGGAGGAGACCACGTCCAGTAATGTGTTCCCCTTTAAGATCGTGCACTTCAGCAAGAAGCATCGCACCTGGCTGTTCTCCGCAGCCAGCGAGGAGGAGCGCAGGGTGAGACTGAAGACTTCTTATAAACTTAGGGCTTGCGTTTTCTCATAGTTTAGGTCAATGTAAGATTTTGGTGAATGAACATAAAGAGGGGCTTTTATGCAAAATCGACTTTTTTGAGATTTCTAGCATGTAATATAATGTTTTCTCATCAAAAACATGCCTGAAGAGGACACTTTTTCATAAATACATAAAGCATGATACAAAACAATACACTACAACTTGACAAACCTGATGTGATATGCAGTAGTTTCATTAGTGTTGTTAGCGCACTAATGCATTTTTTACAGTGAATACAGCATTTTCAAAACAATAAAAAGTAACATGGTGATCTAAATATGTTATGTGTTAGCAATTAATACCCCACAGAAATGTAACACCCCCTCTTTAATGAAAACTACATATAAAGACCAATCCTATGACTAAATGTACAGGTATTTTTGTCGACTAATACAAACTTAACAAGTGGAGGCTAGATCCAAGCTCCCAGTGCAATTTGTACTCTTTTTTAATCCAGGAGCTCCAAACCAGACCATAATCAAGTGAGGTCCAAGCAACAAGTCTTATACATGTGGAAGGTCCATAAAGCAGTGAAATAGAATTATGATAATTAGCATTAAAAATATAAACATTTTGACAAAATTAACTAAGAACTGCACTAACAACACTTTATAAGAACTACACTTTTTATAGCCTTAATAAAGCGTAAACAAAGACTTAATTCATAATGAACAAATAGTTTATTAAAGCTGTATTTAATGTTTTACCCCAAAAAACTGACTAAAATAAAAGCATTACAGCTTACAGTGGGCATGGTCTGACAGTGCTGTGTTTCAGAGCTGGATGAGGCACTTGCGCAGGGAGATCGATCACTACAACGACCGACAGGAGTCCCACATGACCAGGTGAGCTCTGCGGTGTGTCTCACATTTCAAGTGCATATGACAGGTTAGACTACTCATTTCACTTTTATAATATAATGAAGAATTATTTATAACTTTTTTTTTATTTTGGTGAGATTTATAATTTCACTTTCTGGTTGGATGTAGACAGCCTTCCTTGTGGGTAAATTGTCTCTGCATTTTGGATGAAATTTTCTGTGGCGATGACTTAGGTAGAGGTATTCCATTTTAGAACTCAGCGCTACCTTCTGTATTTTTGTACTGTATTTTCCCAACAAACTGCCACTTAACTGATGTGAAACGATGATAGATATTTACTTACACCAAACTGTAATATAATTAGAAAAACCTGTCATATGCACTTAAAGGCCTAGCTCTGTAGCTGGCTTCACTCTGGTCTGATGTATGAGCTAACACTATTCACATCTCAGCAGTGACACAGACTCAGATGCAGACAGTTTCTACGGGACCATTGAGAGGCCCTTGGACCTTAAGCACCCCATCGACAACACAGATGATGGTACAGCATGCCTCTCACATTGCCTAATACCTCCATATCATTGTTTTTTAAATGTACATT
>JACM01020966.1:0-22362 GCA_000787095.1 Periophthalmodon schlosseri
TGATACATAAATTTAAAAATAAAATAAAACAAAAATAGTTGTGGTTCTATTTTAACATTAATAATTCAATAAAATTAAATTGCAACACCAAAAACAAAAAAAAACAAAAAAGAAAAACAAGCAAAAAAATAACTAAATATATAAAATAGCAGTAGTGTTTTTAAAGGTGCACTATGAAACTTTTCTGGTGAAGGGTACACCGCGTGCTTATCTCCATGGAAATGTTCATTGCTTTGCCTATATTTTTTCACAGTATCGCATTAAGTTTGTTTATCTCTATTGAGAAAAGCAGGTGATTCCACAGATTCCACGAGGCCACGTTCCAGGTCAGATCTGCAGAGAGACGAGCCCATTCACAGCAAGAATGCATGTTTTTTCAAGGTATTTTTGAGCAATAAAAACACTTTTGACAAATAGATACATTTAAAGCCATATTGTGGAAAATCCCAGCCACAGCAACAACTCCAACAAAACAGCTAACACTTTGTTTGCTTTTCATGTGGGTCCAACAAGCGAGCCATCTCTGTTCTTTAATGTTTAATTAATGAGTTCTTTGGCAGTGGATAAAGTCCTCTTTGGGAGTTGTCTGGTGCAGAGATAGGTGAGATAAAGCGCTGGTTGGATGTTTGCGTTGGCAGATGGTACGGCGCTCGTGCTGGTTTGTTCTCAGACAGGTGAAGACACGGGCCCACAGCTGTCTGCACCAGCTTGACTGATGTGATGAAATGATTTCTTTAGTTTCTTTTGGTTATCTAACATGTTATTTCTGAAATGTATTAATATGTTAAAAATGATATTACAACGGTGCTGACAAATGCTGTAAATGTCCTGATGTTTTGAGAGCAACACCAAACTGGATTTTAAGCTTCACAGTGATCACATAATTTGCAGTAAAAACACTGGATCTATAGCCTACATTTTAGTTACCCTGACTTCTGAGTATGAAGGCCCAGAGTTGAATTTATGACTGAAGTGTGTCCTTTCTGTGTGGAGTTTGCATGTTCTCCTTGTGTCTGGGTGGGTTTCCTCAGGTTCTCACCCATCAATCTATCAACACAATTTTCCAATCCTCAACCAACATCCTGGATCAGATCTAGAAAAGACAATGGGTGCAACATTCCTGCATTTCAGTATTCCAATTCTGTGGCAATTGAATTCAGACACAGACTGCAGCAAAGCATTGTGGGTCTACTGAGAAGGTGCAGGGCTGCAGCCGCCATCTCTCCAGGATCTATACGTCTCCAGGACTCAGGCCGAGCAGGTCGGATCTCAGCTGACACCTTCTCAAACTGGACAACTGGACTATTAGAGCCACTCCCTTCAGGCAGAGGCCACTCCCCTCGGGCAGGAGTTTCTTCCAGTTTCTTCCCCTGTTGGACTCATGAACACTATAACACCTGCCACTCTATAACACCTGTCACTTTATAACACCCGTCACTTTATAACACCTGCCAGTCTATAACATGTAATTTTATAACAGCTGCCACTCTATAACACCTGTCATTCTATAACACCTGTCATTCTATAACACCTGTCACTGTATAACATCAGTCACCCTGTAACATCTGTCATTTTATAACACCTGTCACTCCAGTACACCTGTCACTTTATAACACCTGTCATTCTGTAACACCTGTCACTCTACAACACCTGTCACTCTATAACACCTGTCACTCTATAACACCTGTCACTCTACAACACCTGTCACCCTATAACACCTGTCACCTTATAACACCTGTCACCTTATAACACCTGTCACTCTATAACACCCGTCACTCTATAACACCTGTCACCTGTGCATGCTCTTATTTCCATTCTACCATAGTTGATATTATTATTCTTTGTGTACTGTTGCACCATCAGGCTGAAGCTGTTCCTGTTTGTGGATGTAGTTCACTGACAGGTCCAATAAACCTGATGTGATTGTGATGTCGTGTATTGAGGCTGGCTGCTCTAAGGTCTACCCCTGACCTGAGGTAACCTGAGCTGTGCACCACCAGGATCCATCTGGAGGCCACTTGTCAGTTCCCATAGACTGTGTAAAGAAGTGGGTGACGTCACCCATAGCGTTCGGCTCCAGTCAAATGAAGCTCATCGAGGCTAGAGCAGTTATAGTGACGATTAACAACGCTGTCAATCAAACCTGTTGCTAACGCTAGCGGGAGCAACCCCGGGGAAAGAAGCTGCCTGATTTGTTTGTCATTAATATTAATATCTTGATTTATGACCACAATAACCAAATAAAAGCACCAGGATCATGTAGAGCGGGTTAATACGAACATTTTAAGACCAAAATGACGAGGCTCACTTCAGCAGTTACAAAGGGAGGGGTGACATTTTTTCATTAGAAGGTGAATTGGAGTCAGAGTCGATGGAGCCGGAAGCGCGCACACGATCACTTCCTCTTTGGAATGCGGTGGCTAGCAGGTCCATTTATATATACAGTCTGTGTCAGTGCCTGATCTCGTCAGATCTTGGAAGCTAGGCTAAGCAAGACACTTGCCCACCATATTCACCCAATTGCTTGGTGTGAATATGGTGTGTCTGTGAGTGTTGGTGGTGATGGGAGGGGTGAAGATTGGCAGCCTCAGTATGTCCCAGGGCAGCTGCGGCTACAATAATATCTTAGTATGGATTGAATGAATAACGCACAAAAGCATCTAGAAAAGTGATATATAAGACTATTTCATTATTATAACAGCTGGAGAATTAGCCTATTGTGCATGTATTGTGTTGAAGGAGGAAGCCAGAGCACCCAAAGGTAACCCACACACACAGAGCACATGCAAACTCCACTCTCCCCTCCACCCTGGAATCAAACCTCAGACCTTCGACTCGTGGTTCACTGAGTTCTCTGGAGGGAGTTCAGAGTTGACCCAGTGTTGGATCACAGTTATCTCCACACACCTCTGCCAAAGCTGCTGCCAAACTTGACATAAGCAAACACGATAGAAGCCAAAGAGAGGCAGAGGTCAGACAGAGATCAGGGAGGTAACTACGCCCACACGTGTCCACTTAACCTGTGAGAACCACCAGCCACTTTAAAGGGCCCATATTACGCCATTTTCTGTCTATTATATATTCTATATTATAATGCTGTTTCCTCATCACAAACATATCTGGAGTTGTGTTTTGTTTCATTCACACATGTTTAACACACAAACCCTGCAACTAGGAGGATGCAGGGCTTCTAAGGTCTACAGGTTTGAACACAAAACCAACGGGCCTTTTGTAGACCAATATTATATATATTTATAATGACCAATGACAGGTTTTCATTTTTTTCTAATTCTGACTTAATTTGGTGCATAGACTGTATTAAGAAGGGGATTAAGTGAGTGTGACGTCACCCATAGTGTTCGGCTCCGGTCAAATGAAGTTCATCGAGGCTAGAGCAGTTACAGGGGCCAATTTGGAGATGTGTTCCGACTGCGAGTATCATAACAACCAAAGAGCCAATTCGGAGTGAGTGCCCTTTCCTGCCTGTACCACCAGTTTAGAAGAGAGGACGCTTAGCAACACTGTCAATCAAACCTGTTGCTAACGCTGATTTGTCTGTTATTAATGTTCATATCTTGAGTTACAATAGACACAATAACAACATAAAAATATCATAATGTAGAGAGGGTTAATACGAACAGTTTAAGACCAAATGACAAGCCTGACAGCAGCAGTTACAGAGAGAGGGGCCACAGTTTTTCAATAGAAAGTGAACTGGAGCCAGAGTTGAGGAAGCGTGCCCATGATCACTTTTTATTTGGAACGTGGTGGGGTCATTTATTTGTATTAGTCTAATCATAACTATTGTGTAATGACAAGTTTTCATCCTTGTTTACATTATGGTTACTGGATAACAATTATGGAATTCCCTGTACATATGTCAATGCTGCTGTCCTTGTCCAACCAGAAAGTAAAATGATAAACATTGAAAGACTAGGCTAGTTTTTTAGTCAAATCTTAAATGTAATCATGTTAACTTTGTTTTTTGTGAAATGAGTAGTCTAATCTGTCATATGCTCTTTAAGTGTTTGATGGACTCCTCTTATTTAGACAGAGGGAGGGGCTTTGTACACGAGTGTTGCACGTGCCTGCATTGCTCAAAGGACTCAGGGCAGGGCCTAAAGCAAACCCCCAACCCCCCAGAGCCCAAACTCACTGACTCTGTACAGAGATCACACTACAGCCGGTCATCGTTTCATGTTTTGTGTGGTATGGTCAAATAGGAAACCCAGGTAACACTTTACAATAAACACACATGAATCAGCCTGAATAAACCTGAACAAAGAGTTAACTCATAATGAACAAATCGTTTATTAAGAGTGATTCAGGCTTAATAACTACTTCTTTTTATGTATTTATTTAAAAGGACAGTGCACAGGTTACATTGATTTCAGCTCTGTGCCAGATTTAGCTACAAGCTCTTTTTCATGTGCAGTCCTTGGGCAGGTTTAGACAGAAGAAGACAGATTTACATAAAAATACCTCTGTTCTATTCATCATTGAGCCTTTAAAATACTCCAAATGCATAAACAATATTTCCCATAAAAGTTTAAAATTCATTATTATCTTCTAAAATACACAATAATGGGTTAGGAGCATAGACTGTATATATAAATGGACATAGCTAACCTGCTCGCCACCGCGTTCCAAATAGGAAGTGATCATGGGTGCACTTCCAACTCCATCAGCTCCAATTCACTTTACATTAGAAAACCGCTGCCCCTCTCTCTGTAACTGCTGCTGTCAGACTCGTCATTTTGGTCTTAAAATGTTCGTATCAACCCGCTCTACATGTTCCTGGTTTTTATTTCACTATTGTCTCCATAAATAGACAAATCAGGCACCTTCTTTCCCCGAGGTCGTTCCCGCTAGTGTTAGGTTTGATTGACGTTGCTAAATGCCCTCTCCCTGCTAAACCAGCAGTGTGGGCGGGAAGGGGCGTTACCTTCAACAGCCTTGCTCTGGATTGGCTCTTTGGTTGCTATGATACTTGCGGTCGGAATTCCAAATATGGAATTCAGCTCCAAATTGGCCCCTATAACTGCTCTAGCCTCAATGAGCTTCATTTGACTGAAGCCGAACGCTGTGGGTGACGTCACACTCTAGTCCACTTCTTTATACAGTCTGTGGTTAGGAGTTAAGATTAAGGTATTATTTAAATACTTTCATTTCTTACATTTATAAATGTAAGAAAAAAAATGTATTTATGCATTTTTCATCAGTTAATGTTTTTATATAAACACGAGACATTTAATGTGTAAAAATGGCCAAAATGGACAATTTTTGGGACACCTGAATCTCAAAAATAGATGGAGCCAGGTTTAAATTTCTTGTTTCTTTTTGTTGACATATTAGATCCTAAAAAATATACAGAGGGGATTTTGGATCTTATTTAGTATTTGAGTAAACTCACTGAAAAAAATGCCTGAAAATTCAATTCAATTTCTCCTCATTTTTTGGAATTAAACTTGAATAAATCAGAATTGGAGTTAGATTAGATATCAAAAAATCCTTCTGTAAGTTTTTTACAACTTTAATGCTATAAATAATCAAATAAAACATGCATGAAATACTGAAACATATATTTAAAGCCCTACCATGTAACATTCCGTGCAGACTTAAACTAAAATACTAAAATCTTTTATTTTCATTACAAGTGTTTTTATTACTCAAAAATACTTCTTAGCAAGCTTGCCTTCTAACAGACCTGACTTGTAACTTGGTCATAGCTGAGATGTTACACAGTGGGGCTTTAACAGTTACACAAATCCAGTCTTTAATGATAATTAATGTGACAGATGTCCAAACTACCTCAGTTGCTTCTCTCAATGTGGAGGAGCAGTGGATCTACTCTGAGCTTCCAACCCAGTGACAGGAACATTCTTTTTTTCTTAATTAAAAACTGATTTACTGTCCACAAATATAAGCTGAAACAGAGCTGGATAAAAACCTCCAGTACCTCAGGTTGAACTGTGCCGTACACTTGCAGAAATATTCCTGTGTCTTCTCTCTTGGGGTTCCATACTTTATATTTGACGGATGAGTTATGAATCTGGAGGTAATTGTTTCAGTTCGTGGAGCCACTCTCTGCTGCGTCGTGTTAAACTGCACCATAACTCACGACTGCGGCCTGGCAGAAGTGTGCTAGCGCTGCGGCTAATGCTAACAGCAGGTAAAACATGTGTGCACTGTGAATGAACTGGTGTAGGCCTCTCCTCAAGTGACATCCAAACAAGCTAACGGCATCTGCATTTCTATAGCCACGTTTTAGCCTTTACAGATAATATGACCAAATTCTAAAATGATTTAAATTTGTTATAGACATGGATACAAGCCAATCGTTTAAATCATTTTTGTGAATAAGGATAATGGTAATGATTGGTAGCCTAAAATAAATACATGATTAGTCTTGCTCAAGGACACAATGTCAGTATTTAATGGTTAACTCTACCAAATGGCTCTCCATATGGTAGTGCAAACAGCATAATCTGCTAGTGCTTTTTATTGATATATTTATTTATTTTTTTTACATTTAATAACGAAGTAAAAGGAAAAATGTTCTAAATCACTAACCATTTAAAGGTACAGTATGTAACTTTCTGGGGGTGGAAAGTCAGCTGCAGGATTCCATGGAAACCAAAAGTTAAAGCCATTCGAAACATTCTCCATAGAGAAGTTTAACGCCATACTGTGGAAGATTATAGCCAAAGGAACAACATTTCTGTGGAAACAAGAAGGATGAGGCTCACTTCAGGCCAAATAAGAGTCAGGTTTGTGGAGATGCGAGCCTGCTCAGAGTAAGGACTCTATTTTTCAGTGCTATAAAAATATCCATAATGAAAACCAAAAAAAGTTACATACTGGGGCTTTAAGTGCTCAAGTCATATATATGGTGCAGATATTATTTAATTTGTTTAACCAACTAAAACTCAAGACTGAAATAGAATAAAACCTTTCAAATCCAAGCTGATGATGTTTAGCACATAGTTCAGTGACTGTAAACTCACCAAAAGTCTCATTTAGTCCCAGACACCGACCCCGCACTATCTGAAACACTTTGACCTTTGAACTCATCACTCAGACACAAAATGCAATTCATCATTATTCAGATCTGTACAGAGACAAACACCCCGAGCACTGCTGCTTTTCCAATGTCTAGTGTTATGTTTGGGTTACATATTACCCACAATGCATTCACACTGGGGTCAAAGTTCACCTGAGTGGACAGGAGCATGACGGAGTGTGAAGTGCACTGTAAAAATACAAATGTCTTTTACAGAGTGAAAATGATTTGATTTCAGATTTATTTCATTATTCGAATCAATTGTTTTAAAAGACGTATTCTGCTAAACCAGACTTCAACTGAGCTTTTGACCATATTAGGATGTTGTTTCCTCATAAAAAAACATGCCTCTAGACTCATTTTGTTTCGTCCTCTGCGACCACTGATGTTTATGTCGAGAGCGGGATTCAAACCGCAGCACACTTTTCAGAATCAGAATCAATCAATCAGTTTTGGTAAATGGCCACATTTTTATATAGCACTTTTCCAAGGTACTCAAAGCACTTTACATCAACAACAGCAAAACCTGTGTACATAATGCCCATGTCACTGTGTCTGGCACGAGGGGATTTGCAGTAGTGGTTCATTTTATGTCTTTTCTGATCCAGACGTTTTCTGTGATACTCCAAAATGGACAGTTATTACACTGAATACGTTTGTGAATTAGTAACCGGATATTCTTCCAAGGCACATCTGGCAACCCCTCACGGCACACAGTATTCACTAGAATAGGAGGAGCTCAGCCCTACAGAGCAGTTTGTTTTGGTGGAACTGGTTTAACTCCTGAGCTCCAGAACAGAGGAGAGACACATGAACTAGGCTGAACTGTTGACACAAGCAGAGACAAAAGCAGATCCGACGATGGAGACAGTTCTGCCCAAATGTGATCATCATAAGACTGTACCAACCTCCCAATAAAAAAATATCATAGGCCTATAATGGGGAAAAATAAACTCTGCACAGACACAGGGAGAACATGCAAACTTCATACAGACACAGGAAGAACATGCGAACTCCACCTAGACACAGGGAGAACATGCAAAGGTTTCCTGAGGTGGCATATGGCTTGAAAAGTCAAACCTAAATCTTTTATGACTACCTTGAAATCTTGTTCTCTTTATTTTTTGTGTATTGGATAATAAATACATTGTTTTGTGTTGTAATGCCCAGAGGGAAAAAAATAAAAAATGATGTCACATTGTGGAATATAGCTAAAGGAACAAGCAGGTCCTCCTGCAGGCCACATAAGAGTCAGGTTTGTGGAGATGCAAATCCGTTCAAAATGTTTTTCTGTGCAGTAAAACCATCAAAAATGAAAACACATTCTCTTATTTTAGAGTAATTTTTTTTGCCTAAGAAGTTACACATTGAGGCTTTAAATCCAGAAATTTCAAGTAGGGCTAAAATCCTGTCATTATTTCCATAGCAGTATCCTTTCCCTCCTGCTCTATCTCCCTCTAAAGGTGTTGGTGTTATCAGCTCATAAACCCACTGCCCTGTGGCCATCAGGTGAGCCTTATCTCTGTATCAGCGAGTGCGACCGCGATACAAGGCACACGGTACGGCGGCCATGTTGGCTCTGTGTGTGTGAATGGAGGTCAGGGCAGTGCTATCGTGTGGGTAAAGCTCCGTATTTGCTCAGGTTAAACGGCACACAGCCTCAGCGTGGACACAACGTGAAGAGGGACAATCGGGCGCCAGATAAGGCCATGAGCGGGTTTGCTCTGCATTTAAACAGAGAGATTATGGTAACCACAGGCACGGGACTTCTCAGATCCAGAGGTTGTAGAATAATGGAGAAATTAGGACTGTAGCCATAGCGATTAATAATTTAATATTGAATTTAATATATTTTAATAACTAAATATTATATTATTAACTCTCAGGTGGGATTTGCTGTGTAACTGTCGGATTGGAGATGTTAAATATCTCTGTAATTACCATAGACTGTATAAAGAAGTGGACCAAGTGAGTGTGACGTCACCCATAGTGTTCAGCTCCAGTCAAATGTAGCTCATCGAGGTTAGAGCAGTTATAGGGGTGCATTTGGAGCCGAGTTCCATATTTGGAATTCTGAGTACAAGTATCATAGCAACCAAAGAGCCAATCAGGAGTGAGGCTGTTGAAGGTAACGCCCCTTTGCTGCACGGCTGGTTTAGCAGGGAGCGGGTGCTTAGCAACGCTGTCAGTCAGACCTGTTGCTAACACTAGCAGGTGAGACCTCGGGGAAAGAAGGCGCCTGATTTGTCTCTTATTAATGTTCATATCTTTAGTTGCGGACACAATAGCGAAATAAAAATACCAGGATCAGGTACAGCAGGTTAATACGACCATGTCCATTTATATAAACAGTCTATGGTAATTACTGGGCCTATCCACTTAATAAAAACTGGCTCAAAGTTCAACGTCTTCTAATTTTGAATATTTGATATAGAAGTGAAGTGTCTAAAGTGAAACCAGACTGACTGACCCATGAGGGGGAAACCTGTGACATGCCTCTAGGGACAGATTACAATGTTGACTGAACAGATCACCATTCCAAGCGTTTGCATTTGACCCTTGGCCCACACTGCAATCCTCACTCCAACCAGTTCATGCTTTGTTTTTAGCACTCTCCCCTCAAAACAAGAAGGTCCGAGGTTCAACTCCTGGCCGCCGTGGGGTTTACGGAGTTTGCGTGTCCTGCCCGTGTCTGGGTGGGGTTCCTTCAAGTACTCCTGTTCTCCCCATCAACCCAAAACAAATCCAGAATGAAATCTATCTGTATTTTTCTGTACAGAGAGATATCAGTCGTCACTCCCTCTGCTGTGCCTCAAGCCAGAACCAAACATGATCGTCCAATCAGATGTGATTGTTTCAGTGATACATGTGAAACGAAGGAGCTCATTGGTCACCCATCATTTTGAACAAAATCAAACTTCTCTCATTTCAGATTAACAGAGTTTCCTATTCCAAAAAGGGTCATTTGGTCTTTTCTTTTCTTGATGACTTTTTTTGTTTTCATCTTTATTTATTTAACTCGACTACTGCAAGACACGTCACAGCAACATCACGTGACTTTTCTGATGAGGACTGCAGACACTAGTCCAAACATGTCCAGGTAAATAAACAAACTGGCAGCCATATTTGTTTTGATACGGACTGACCATGCGTGTCCCTGATTGGCTAATTCACCTGTCAATCACGCCCATCTGAACTCAGGGAGATGCACCGATGACCAGACTCACATCTTCATAAAGTATTGAAGAAATGTGTATTCTGGATCCCAGCCAACCCAAAACATGCACAAGAGGTAAAAATCGTCCAGCTACGGTAGTGCTGACCCAGACTAGCTCAACTGAAGGATGGGTCAAATGCAAAAAGACATTTCCTTAGGGTTATTAACAAAGTACCTTACCTTGTGGTTGTGTGAGTATAGGTTAATGATTTCTAGATTTAAAGTGCTTTCTGTGGCCTATGGTGGTTGAAGATTGCAAGTTTTACCAACAGCCCAACCTGGATATAAAGAGAGGTCTTAAACAGGAAGGGCATCTGACATAAACAAGTCAAATGAGTGAAAATGAAAGAAATGCACACAAAGCAGGCAGATAATTCACCCAATATACCCAGCCCATAAAGAGTGCTTAAAGAGGAGATATTATGCAAAATATTTTTTGAGCTTTCTGCCATGTTATAACACTGCTCCCTCAAAAACACGCCTGAAGAGGTTTTAGATGTCATCCATGCATGTTTGAGTAATTTAGTGATTTCTCTTTGGCCCTATTTGAACTCTTCTTATGGTTAACTGTACAAACCTGTACAAGGCTCCGCCCACAAGCCTACATCACCCATGCTCCCACGTGACAATTCTCCATAAATATACAAAAACATGATATAAAACTGTACACAACAACTTGACAAACCTGATGTGATGTGCAATAGTTGTGTTGTGATAGCGCTCTGAAGGTGGAGTGACTTAGCACGGAGAGCAAAGGGAGGGGAGACTCAAAGGGGAGCCTCAAAAATAAAAGTGAATCTAATAAAACATTTTAAGACATGTTTTTGGCGAATATAGCATTTTCAAAACAATAAAAGGTAACATGGTGATCTAAATATGTTATGTGTTAGCAGTTAATATCCCATAGAAGTAAAATACCCCGCTTTTAAACAGGAAGAGCATCTGACATAAACAAGTCAAATGAGACAGTGTGGCTACTCTGAAAATAAAAATGAAATTATACATTATGTTTACGATTCACAATAAAATAAAAGAATTCAGTTCTGCAAATGTACTTTCCAAATGTCCTCACTACTGATTTACAAACACAGGCCTGCTATCGCTTAAGCTAATAAACAAACATACGTGCTCTGTTTTTATTTTAACTTGAGTAATGACTTAAAATGGAAGAATAATCGTATCTTCTCCACAGGGGGCGACGGTGGGCACGGGCCAAGGAAAAGTGCATGTGTTTGCACAAAGGCGTTCTGTTTATGGAGATTATAAATTAGACTTAGATATTTATCAAAGCTGGAGTTTGGAGAGTCCCTCAGAATATAAATATTGATTTGTCCTTAAAATAATAAGAGACTGAAGTGTAATTGAACCCCCTGAGCACTAATGAAACATCTCATGTGCTTTTGGACAGAAAGCCAGTGCACATAGGGGGGTTTATTCTGGGATATGTTTTGGTTTTAAAATCTGTTCACGTTTTGATTTTAGTTTGGACAGGAACCTGAAGACAAGTAGTTGGATCCTAGCTTACATTAGTGCATCCTTTTGCTGTGTCCTTGGGCAAGACACTTCTCAAGCACCAAGATGAATGATCAGTCTTTATCAGTCTTCCCCAGGGCATTTGTGTCTATGAAAGTATAAAATAAGATGGAATATTGTGCAACTTTTTAAGTAACTTTTGGGTTGTTGTTGTTTAAGATTCATCTTTTATAATGAGAAAGTAAACTTGTAACTGCATCATTTGCCTGACATGTTCCACAGTATGGCATTAGTAATTTTTATATTTTATACAGTGCTTTTCCACCTTCAAGTCACTCAAAGCTTTACATCAAGGAGCCACTCATCCATTCACTCACCCATTCACACACACACACACACACACACACACACACATTCATACACACATTCACACACCCACACCCACAGACAAATTTTAGGTATCTGTACTTTCTATTCCACTATATTTTTAACAGGACTGAACAGTAAAAGTATTTTTTATTATTGTCTGAGACCTGCTGAAAAGGCTGAGGGTTTATCTTTTACAACAAAAATAGGCAAATAAACACAACATTTGAAGCCTTTTACGATCTCAAAATCTGCACAAAATACTTTTACTTTTTACTCTTTAAGTACATTTTTAAAAAGGTACTTTAATGTTTTTACTTATGTAGTTTTTTCATGTGATACTTTTACTTTTACTTGAGTATTTTTTGCTCCAATACTCCACCACTGACTAGCACGTGTTACTACATTGATATGATGCTGATACCAGTGTGTTTTGTATTAAAGTACATGGAAACTGCTTCTACATTCACTTCTACATTCAAGAATTTGAGCTTGGCATAGAGGCTGCTATCTCCACTCCAGCTTGAACTGATCTAAGTGAAATATATGTGCACAGAGACTAAAATATATATATGTCTTTCAAAAAATCCGCTGAAATTTGACTTAAAAATGTTATCTTGAATTTTTATGTTTGCATGACAACTGATACTTTTTGATACCTCAGTCAGTATGGATACATCAGGATTTTGGTCCAGTCCCTGCGTTACTAGTGCTAGGCCTTGTTTGAACCCTTGAATGCTCCTCTCTAGGTTCACACTGTGGGTCGTTCCAGGTGTTCTTCCTCCATCTCTCTACACTCAGCTCAAACTGTCATCTCTCCAAACGTCTGTAACCAATCAGGAGGCTGTGATTGACAAGGCCGGGGCTGTCACAGTAAATCAGCATAAACCAGGAAGCATCAGAGCGCACGCCTCTCGCTCTCTGCACACACGGAGGTAGGAACGTCACCGGGAACCAGGGCGAGGCGAGCCAAACGCCAAAGATTTATTCCAGGTTTCACAACTCATAAACAAGAGGAGCCGAACCCGAGCATCTCAAACCCATGAGCTCAAGACCTGGGAATGTTTAGATACAAAGAGAAGACAGAGAGAGATAGGATAGGCAGCCATTACGGTAACACTTTATATCACGCTTAGAAGTGCCCTATACCTTGTTGTTTGTTTTTACCCTAGAGTAAAAACAAACAAAACCACAACAAAACAACATATAAAACATGCATTCTGTGTATGGGCTCGCCTCTACAGTGATCTGACCTGTAACTTGGTCTGGTAGTGTCACCTGCTTGTCCCCAATGGAGGTAGATGAGTGTCAGCTGTCGACTATTTAAATCAGATCTATTCTGCAAAATGGGCTTTTCAGAGTTTTTAACCATGTTATAGTTGTTTCTTCTCATTTACCCTCTGAAGTTGTTTTTGTTTTAGATGAATATTGTGATTTAAAATGTGTAAATTATAACATAATGATCCACGAGTGTCAGAGATTATAACTACAGAGTGACACAAACACAACAGGGCTGATTTAAGGCAAAGCTGTAACATCTGCGACAGTAGCTCAGTTGGTGTTTGCCCACTGACCTGAAGGTTGGTGGTTTGAATCCTGCTCTTGACATAAACATCTTTGGTAGAGCAGTTTCCTTGATGTAAAGCGCTTTGAGTGCTTTGAAGGTGGAAAACTATATAAAGATGTGTCCATTTACCATTGACCATCTCCAAGGAAACAAGGTGACAGTCCCTCCACCAGCAAGTTACATAATGCATCGTTAAAAAAAACTGACAAATTCAAACACTCTATGCTATGTGGCAGGAAAAATGTCTTCTCCCCAATTCATTCCCAAACATAATTTTAACATTTTTAAAGAGGAAATGGTAAGGAGACGAACAAATGGCTGCCATGGATATTTTTATGTATTTCAGTTGAAACAAAAACAACAAATAGAGTCTTCTCTCTCCCCAAACACTTCCTTCCCAAGGCGTCCCACAGCTGGAGACACCACTCCTCTTGCATGTCTTGTGGAGCTGACTAAGTATGTTTTTGTGTCTATTTGCGGTTATCGTCTCACGCATCAATCAAAAGCACTAATTCCCAGTGTAATCCATGTAGCATTAGAGTGAATACGTTCAGGTCCATGAATCATATGATAAGGAACAAACCAGAGAGTTTCACCAAAGCTTCAAATCCAACAGAAATATTTGAGTTAATAAAGAAATCAGATCTGAAAAAGACAAATGTGGCTTATCTCGTGACAGTCCACCAATCACAGCAGCCAAAACACAACAGACAAATGAATCAAGCAACGAAAAGTGTAGAGCCAGAGTCTGAGTGGGGTCTGAGAACAAGAACACACATAAATTACTCTAATGCTATTGTAACCAAACATTAAAGGGGCAGTACCCGATGTTTTTCCCAAGTATTTGAGCAAACAATCTTACTTCAGTACAGATATATTGCATAAGGAGCTTTTGAGGTAAGTCCGCTGTGTGTCGTCTGCATCTAAATATAAAGGGTTTTATGAGAATGAAGAAGTGTGCAGTTAACATGCTGGTTGAGCATTAGTTCACATCAGTGGTGGAAGAAGTACTCAATTTTGTTACTTAAGTGAAAGTACAGATACCAGAGCAAAAAATACTCAAGTAAAAGTATCGCATGAAAAATCTACTTAAGTAAAAGTATCTAAGTACCTGTTTAAAAATATACTTAAAGAGTAAAGAGTAAAAGTATTTTGCACAGATTTTGAGGTCTTATAGGACTTCAAATGTAGTGATTTTGAGAAAGATTTGTGCTGAATTTTGCTCAGCAGAAACAACTGAATCATCTTTTCTCCTAGTTGTTTTTATCTATATATTTTTGTTTGCTCAAATTCTGAACCTGTTAAAAATAAACCCTCAGCCTTTTTAGCAGGTCTCAGACAATAATAAAAAATACTTTTACTTTTCAGTCCAGTTCAAACACGTAGAGGAGTAGAAAGTACAGATAGTGCTCTCAAATGTAGTGAAGTAAAAGTAAAAAGTATCTACTTTAAAATGTACTCAAGTACAAATACCTAAAATGTATACTTAAGTACAGTACTTTACTACTTTTACTTTGTTACGTTCCACCACTGGTTAGCCTTACCGTGAAAGCAAAACTCTGCTCTGGTGTCTGAAAGTTGTGAAAAGTGCTTATAAACTCATCTTGGTGAATCATTAGGATGTTCAGAATGCATAAGGTCAGTGAGGAGTAACTTTGGACTACTGTGAACTGCTTAAAATGAATGAAAATTAATTAATTTAGATACTTTTCTCTGTCTCTATGGTTAATCAAAAAAATAGTCCATTTGATTCACATACACTGAAAAAATATGTTTTGTTTTTATCACAATGTATTCTTCATAGCTTCATTTTGTTTCTAAATGGTATCTAAAGCTCTCTGTTTCTTCACTGTGACTGGCTTGAATCACCTGTTGCTCACACAGAGCATGACCTGAGCTGACCAATAGGAGCAGTGGCTGGGGAAAAGAGGATGTGAGTAAATCAATACATTCTGATTCTATATACAAGTGGTAAGTGAAATGCGTTGCCCAAGAACTGTATGGAGATTTGAACTACCAACGTCTGGATAATTAAACCAAGGTTACATTGGGCTAAAGCATCGAGAGTGCTGGTGTCTGCTCTTATCCAGAATGAATACGATTTTCTGATTTATTCTCACTCTGAATACGATGTTTACGGCTAAAATGTTTTGACAGTGAAAAATGGTTCAAAACATGAAATGAAGCTCAAAATGGCACCAGCTCTGAGCCTCATGTGCATGTGGAGAGCATTAGAGAGAGAGGGATGACATCATGTTTGAAAGAAATTAATATATTGAACAAAATGTGATTCTGTTTAGACTTTTCCATCATAAGTGTTTTTATATGAGCTGCTATATCACAGGTTTATTTACATTTGACTTTTTTATGAAGACAATTTGAGGTAATTTGACAAGGGATCAACATTAAAACACTCTGAAAACATATGACATTAAGAGCCCCTTTCAAGCAGTGATGTCAAGGTGCTTTGGTTAATTGAGTTGACAGTGATTTTTCAGATCACAATAGAATTGTAAGAGCCAAAAACATTTTATTATTGTGAACATTTTAAAAGCACAAAAAAGTCATTTCCACCTAACCTGAGTGATTTGTCGTTTAAAGAACACAACTGATATCATCAACATTCTCTGGGGTGGTAAAGCTAACTGGAAGCACTGCTCTGTCTGAAGCTCTGTTATGTAAGTAGACTTTAATCTGAGTTTTGTTTTAACATAATCTGACCATAAAGAACTGATTTAGCTAAACTACAACAGGTGATCTGATTTGTGCTGTTAAACAAGTCCCTCTAAAATAACCTTACAGTCACAAGCTAGCTAGCATTAGCCAACAGTTTTTCAGTTAGTCACTGCCACCTTTTTGTTGAAAATCAAACTCCTAAACAGGACATGAACTCTTGGTTGATCACAGGCTCCTGAAAATGTGCTGTTTAATGAGTTTTAAGATAATCTAAAAACTCTTTGTTTGCTAATGTGTGCATTGTGTCACCATGGTAACTGCTGAACATTCTGCCCCCCGCTCCCCCTCCATTTTAACCATGTTATAGCCTATTGTCCCCTCAATAAAAACAGAGTTGTGTTTTGTTTCAGTCACGCTTGTTTCATTAATCCACTAAATCCAAAGTCGCAGTTTAGTTGCGTCATAGGAAAAACTCTGGACTTCTCCTACACAGTGTTTAAGCTCATAAACCATCACCAGCCTCATTCTGAGGTCAAACTGTGCTCACAACAAACGCATGGCTCTATTAGCACTGCATTCATGCTTCATAAGCACTTGATTTATCCATTCTCCCATTGTTCTTTCTTCTCACTATAATCATAACAGTGACATTTGGTGTCAGTGCCCAAAAAACATAGACTGTATATATAAATGGACATAGCTAGCCTGCTAGCCACCGCGTTCCAAACAGGCAGTGAGCATGGGCACGCTTCCGGCTCCATCGTCTCTGGCTCCAATTAACTTTCTATTGAAAAACTGGGAAGGGGCGTTACCTTCAACAGCCTCACTCAGGATTAGCTCTTTAGTTGCTATGATACTTGAGGTCAGAATTCCAAATATGGAACTCGGCTCTAAATTCACCTGCTAGCCTCAATGAGCTTCATTTGACTGGAGCTGAACACTATGGGTGACGTCCAAGCCCCGGGGTCTAAACATGGCCGCAAATTGAACTCAATGAGCGTAGCCTTTAGCGGCTACGAAGATCTGGCCCTGCCCATGGACCATGCGCAGTTGAGCTACCCCCCATGAGACTTTGAGCGACGAGACCGAGCGAAGTGGCCACGAAGGAGGCAAGGGAATAATAAATAAATTATAAATTATAAATGATAATGTTTATGCTTCCAGGAACTTCTGAACCATGTTCTAAACCTGCGGCTCATTCATGACAGTTGGGCTCGTTCACATCGCTCACATGCTCGTTCATGACGTACCACGTGACCCCTCTAACCAATCAGAGCTTGAGCTTAGCTAGAGCGGACATAAAGCATAGCCGAAGCTAATGATTAAAAAGCGATTTTAAGACAACAGACGGATTTTGAGCTGAGAAAAAGTTCATGATCTGAAAATAGGTAAAAATCACCACAAAATTTGACCTTTGTGAAGGCTGTATATGCCCTGTCAGTCCCTGTCAGTCCCTGTCAGCCGAACACGAGCAGTTTGTGATTACATTGCACTCTATGAGAAAAATCCTTTCTGGGCAGAAGGGATTTTTTCGTTGTAGTACCAATGAGTGGCCACTAGTCCAACTCGAGACAGCTCTAAGCAGCAGCACTCTATCCAGTTATTTTAATACATCCATGGTGATGTCACACTCACTTAGTCCATTTCTTTATACAGTCTGTGCAAAAACGGAGAGAACTTACATTTTTGGCCTTTTACAATTCTTATTTATTTATTTAGTGCATATTGTAAGTAACAGTGTAGAGCTGCTTTATGTAACAGTGTAGAGTATGTAACAGTATAAAGCTGTTTTATGTAACAGTGTAGAGCTGTAGCTAAAAAAAAAAATCACGTCATTTGTATCGTATTTGAAACCACTATTGTGTGAAACTATTATTTAAATACAGTCCTTTTTATTCAACTCAACTCGTCCCTGCTGCGAGGTCTTTGGACCAGACTTCACGAGGTCAAACAAATTTACACCGCTACCATGGTGATAAGAGAAACAAGGAACGCACATCCAAGAAATCTGTCCTCGAGTGTGTAAAATGACGTGCGGAGGTCAGAGGTCGTATCCCCGGAGACAGGAGCAGAGCCAACTCGTCTTCACTGCTCCACTCTGACAGATTTACTACTCGCTGAAGCATCGTTGAAGCATCGTCGTAGCCAGCAGAGGAGCTCCACTCTGGGCTGTGGTTTAGGGAAGCCCCCCAAACCACCAGAACCACCAGGGTCCCAGGACGCAGGTGGCTCCGTTCCCACAGGCCCCCTTATGTGTCCCCAGACTGTCACTGTGTAAGTACTGCAGAGAGAGATTATTTATGAGGAAAGTTCATCTGCATTATTTTAGCTTGTAAACACTGTAGTTTTTCTTGTATATGTCTAGTAGAGGACACAGTCACAATATTAAAGGTCCACTATGTAACATTTCAGGAGGTGGGTGGTCACTTGGTTGCTTCCATGGAGATACTGTATTCTTGCTTTGTCTGACACCACCAGGGCAAGTAACAGGTGACATCTATAGAGAGGTGTTTTTTTGTTTTTTTTTTAGCAATAAATAAACATGATTTTTAAGTTTAATGCCATAATATGGGACATTTCAGGCAAAGCAATGTCATCTCCTTGGAGCCGCAGACCCTGCACCTTGAAAAGTTACATATGCACCCTGAATGGTTGCTTTGTTCAAATTGAAAAGGCTACATTTAGGTAATAATCTTTATAGTCATCCCTGTCAGCTGTTCTTATTTTAATTTTGAAGATGCACCACTATGGGGCGCTAGCACTGCATCTGCTGTCGCACTGAAGAGTGAAGCAATAAGAATCGAGCTAAAAACAAAGCTGCTAAGCTGTACTGTGGATGTAATGTGAGCTCTGACATGAAAAGTGTGAGGACTTTATGTGTTCATAAAACTGATAGAGAATAGTTTTATTTTCAGCTCTGAAGAGACTGAATATAATTGAAACATGCGCCAAAGAAACAAAACACAATGCCACATATGTTTTTCATGAAGTTACATTATACCATTAACAGAGAAAAAGTGACTTACTTAGCATAATAATCAAAGGTAAGAGTAACGCTACGTCAAAATAATATTACTCAAGTAAAAGTACAAAGTAGTGGTCCAAGAAATTGCTCAAGTAAGAGTAAAAAAGTATTTGGGAAAAGTATAACTCAAGTAAGAGTAACTGAAAGAGTAATTGTCGGGACATAACATCAGCTCAAGTCACTTTAGACTTACTTACAGTGGGAAGAGGAACCACAACTTTTACTCAAGTAAGGGTCCTGTTACTGTTACTATAAAGTAAAGTAATTGTAACCCACCTCTGATAATAATATAGAAGCTTTAAATATGTGTCTTGTGCTTTAACCCTCTGCTCTGGGACCTCCACCCTCACCTCAGCTCTGCCCTTGTCCCTGTTCCATCTCAGAGTGAGGAGCTGCTCTCTGATTGGCTGCATCTGGTTCCTATCTGCAGCCTCACACTCGGTGTAAATCCTGCTCCTCTGTGTTCTAATGTGTACCAGGCCTGGACATGCAGAAGACACAAGAAAACCATCACAGCACAGAGCCAATATGGATCTACTGAGAAGGTGGCTGAGGGGGAGTAGGGTCGTCAAAATATCAATAAATACTTCTACTAGTACTTCTAGCCAAAAAACAAAGCAAAACAAAAAAAATAGACTTAGAAAAACATGCATCCTTACTGTGAGCAGGCTTGCATCTCCACAAACCTGACTTGTATTTGTACAGTACAAAATCTAGGTCCCTGCAGTTGACTGGGCTTCATTCAAAGATTTGCATGCAGATTTAAGGCGCACTTGCTTCAGCCTCTCCTGCTGACTTACGAAGAACAAAACCCAAGGTGCACTCTAGAACAAACTACATGAACAAATATCTGGAAATATTTATGGAAATGTTCTGGGAATCCCCGGGGCATGTTTGGAAATGAGAATTAGTTCTCAAACATTTGACCTGGTTAAATAAAGGTTAAATAAAGGTTAAATAATATAAGCTCTTGTAGAATGCTATATTTCTCTCTAAAAATGGTAACATCACATTTTTATATAGTGCTTTTCCACCTTCAGGGCACTCAAAGCGCTTTACATCAAGGAACCACTCACCCATTCACACACACATTCATGTACCAGTGTACGCAGAGGTGGGTTAAGTGTCTTGCCCAAGGACACAACAACAGCATTCATCTACGGGAGCTGGAATCGCACCGCCAATCTGTGGGTTAGGGGACAAACCCGCCAGTGATTTAAACCGGCAACCTTCAGGTCAGTGGACAAACACTCTACCAAAGAGCCAGTGTCGTCCCAAATTCTTTGACAAAACTTTTGATACTCCAATAGTTTGGGATTTTTTCATGTTGACTGCACTAAAGTGTATAAAAGGACCAGGTTTTCTCTCAATTGTATATGTTTGTAGAAAAAACATTTCTACATCTGCCCATGTTCCTGTATTTGATGACTTATTATTTGTTTACATATTACAATGATATCAATAGAGCACCCAAAATACCTTATACATTCATAATTGTGAGGAGGTCAGTGTTGGAACATACATGTATGACATCTTCAGAATACTCATTTTGAGTAACTGTATTGTGGTACAATTACTTTTTCATTTGGTGGTATTCAGAATACAGTTTACTAAAATCTAAGGGATACATTGTGGTATTTGATCACACAATTTTGAGTTCAAACTGCATGGAGAAAAAATACTGTTTTCATCCATTATGGCACTATTCTATAACAAAACTCAACATGTAAGCATTCTAAGTATTTGGAATACAGCACTCTGATTGGACTAGGGTTGTCAAAAGTATAGAAAATCAGATACTAATCAATACTAAAACTAGTATCAAAACTAGATACTCATTTGAGCAGGTATTGATACTAAAAAAATCACATTCACAGGACAGAAATGAACCTTTCCTGAATATCTTTAGAATGATCTTGAGCTGTATCTTTCACAAGTATAAGACACATAGACTAGTATACGCTCATGGACCACTATGGAACCTACTGGACACTGAGGGATTACACAGATATAAGGACACATGGGAATAGATAAGAAAGTACTACCATTTAATGTGGAAAATCACGTTTTATCATCTAAAGAAAGAATGTTTTTTATTATCATCGTGGTATCAGAATCGGTGTTGAGTAGCCTATTACCTAGTATCAAAATCAAGTTTGACATTTTCGTGACAACACCAGATTGGACCATGTAACAGAATACATTACAAAATACGTTTTAAATCAGGTTTTTAATATTCTTCCCAACACTGGAGGAGACAAAGTCCCATTTGACGTCACAGTAAAGAGTTTGCTGCTGTTGGGATGTTCTTTTATTACCATTACAAATTGGCCATGACGTGTAAACTTCTTGAAACCTCTCCATACGATGACACTGCTCCTTTAAAACAGGCCTAATGCTTTTATAATGTCTTTTGTCATAGACTGTGCTCTGTTCTCCCATAAAGGCTCAGTGCTGGCTCACTGGTCTTTTTCACTCTCACACCTCATTCTCTGGAGGAACGTATAAACTTTTCCAAAAACACATCGCGTCCTCTACACAGATTACAACCGGAGTTTTGTTACATCAGTCTCCATGGAAACTATCTGCGGAATCTGAGTTTATATTGTGGTAAATGTAGCTGCTTCTCATAAATATGCAAAAAATCAACAAGATGGCTGTGACAGTGGCAGTGTCCAATGAGGTTCATCTGGTCCATTCCATTTATTTCCATTCATTTATTTGAGTAGATTCTTTTTCCAGACCACGGTTTAGTTTGTTTTCATCCCTGACAGTTTGGACTGCTCGCTAGCGCTCTTCTTCAGAGTGGTCACGTGATGTTACTGTGACATATCTGGTCAACTGATTTAAACAGGTTTTGGTTTAAACACTGGACTGTAAACCAGGACAAGAGGGCTTTTTTACTCTCTCACACCTGGGATACTTTCCTGAAGAAGTCGGACTGCATATGGTAGGAAGACAGCGACAAAACCTGT
>KN483973.1:0-13781 GCA_000787095.1 Periophthalmodon schlosseri
TTACATTTTATGTTGTGCAAAAAAAAATCTTAACTATTTGGATTGATGTTATTTGTAGCCTATTTGTATTGAAAATGTTCACCCTATGATTTACCCATGATATTTGCTTAAAAAAACATTGTCAAATAGCCCTTTGATAGCACTAAATTTCTATAGTTTTACAGTAGGCCCACAAAATACACCAACATGGCATCATGAGAGCCTCAGTTAAATGTCTATGCAAAGAATGCAAACTTAAAGCGTTATCCATACTTATAGACCAACCGTAAACGTACAAACTACTTAGTTAAAATGGATTGGAAGTGCGATGATTACAGCATTACAGTTAGAGTGGGCTGGTTTGTGTTGTGATAGTGAGCAGTTGTGGATCTCTTCAGGACCTGCTCACCTGAAGCATGCTGACTCGTCTGTTCCACGCCCACGGCCTCCTGGTGGCCTCTCATCCCTGGGAGGTGATTGTGGGCACCGTCACCCTCACCATTTGCATGATGTCCATGAACATGTTCACTGGCAATGACCAGATCTGCGGCTGGAACTTCGACTGCCCCAAAACAGATGAGGTGGGTGTGCTGTGAGGCATAGGTCAGACTGCAGAGGGCTCTTTGATACTACTGTTTTTGTGTTCTTGGGCAAGACAAGGAATCAGCAGTGACCACTTTCTAAAGTAATAACAGTTGGAAGATGTTAATATATATCTTTTTACCAGTGGTGGAAAGTACAAAAGTAAAAGTACTATGCAATTTTTAGGTATTACTTTACATTACTTTACTTTACTTACATTATTTAAGTACATTTTACATATGGATACTTTTTACTATTACTTCACTACATTTGAGATCAGGTATCTGTACTTTCTACTCCACTACTTTAAACTCTACTTAACTGGAATGAAAAGTAAAAAGTACGTTTTGTAAGATTTGAGGGGTTATTCTTAGTAACATCCTGTCTAGGTTTTGAGTCCCTTTGAGCAAACAAAAACATGTATAAAATTCAATGGAAAAATTAAGAAATTGATTTGTATTGCTAATGTTGACCAAACACAGTTTTTCATTAATATCACTGCAGTTAACACTTAAAACAGTGCTCAAAATCTGTGTGAAAAACGTTTAAAGTAAATTTTTACACAAATACTTTCGTACTTTTACTTAAGTAGATTTTTTTATGTGATTACTTAGTATTTTGCCCCTGTACATATGACGGGGTCTGTGGCATTAGTGTGAGTAAGGTTTCTTTTGACCTCACTCACATGAGTCAGTGGGGAAAATGTCTTGCTCAAGGAGAAAACAACCACTTTTCCGGTTTATAGAACTCTTATGTTAACTATCCTGAGACAAATGAAAATAATCCAAAGCAGCTGTGACCATATCATTTTACTATTTTATTCATAATTTAAAGGTCATAAAGACTGCATACCTGGAGTTGTGTTTTGTTTCATTTCACACATGTTTGAGTAATCCTGGATTATTAGGCTGTCTGATTCTAGTAAAGGTGTATGGAATAAATAGAGTGGAGCATTTCCTGTAATGCCACTTAATGACATCACAAGGATGAGGAGTATTTTCAGTTTGAGAGAAGAACTCAGCCTAAATATACAGTTTGTGTGTTAAATGTGTGTGAATGAAGCAAAACACAACTGCATATGTTTGTGATGAGAAAACAACATAGATAACATAGATAATAACGTAGACAAATAACATAGATCAGAAAATAGTGCAGTATAGACCCTTTAACAAGGTTGTTTTCATTTTAACAGCAAATCCTCAGCAGTGACATCATCATCCTGACCATCACTCGGTGCATTGCCATCATCTACATTTACTTCC
The DNA here is from genome assembly GCA_000787095.1 of Periophthalmodon schlosseri. NCBI lineage: Eukaryota > Metazoa > Chordata > Actinopteri > Gobiiformes > Gobiidae > Periophthalmodon > Periophthalmodon schlosseri. Next base: position 1,824 of record KN483973.1, read on the forward strand.
AGTTCCAGAACTTGAGGCAGCTGGGATCCAAGTATATCCTGGGTAAACGTGTACAGTGGTCTTTCTTTAGCAGCCCCTACTTCTCCACACACCTCACACTCACTACGTTTACATGCACAGGGAAATCTGAGTGCACTAAACAACCTAATTTAAATTGTCTTTACCCCAAAACCTGTCTAACCACTTGGGAACGGAAAGCTACGAGACATTGCGGGGCGTCATTGCGGGGGCGTAATTTAGTATTAGCACTAAAACTTTGCAGCTGTAGTTACTAATAAAAATGACATCATACCGCACATTGACGCTCCAGTAAATTTCATTTTCACCTTAAAGCAGCCCTATTCTGCAACTTCCGACTTTATTAAGTCATTTTAGATGAATATTGTGATTTATAATAAATTAAATTATAACATAATGATCCACGGGTATCATAGATTATAACTATATAGCAGATACAAACACAATATGTCTTCTTTAATATAGTGTACCAAAACAAAGAAACGTGTGCTTGGTGGAGGGACTGTAATTTGTCATCACTGCTGATCACTGCTGATCTAAACACATGTCTAATATTTTCCTGGCTGTTTCTTACCTCGTGCAATTGAATGCCTCTCCTTATCTGTGCCTAATGTAAATCGGACTGTGCGATTACATGCAGCAGGTATCTGAGTATGTATTGGCTTCGCCAGAAGTGTCATTGGCATCTTTGAGATTCAAACTCTGACACCTCAATCGTAGTCTCTGGCTTTACATACGTTTAGATAATTCAGTTAAAATTGGACTAGGCCAGTTCTGACTAACCTGCTGGACCTGTGTTTCGCTGTAGGCATCGCTGGACTCTTCACCATCTTCTCCAGCTTTGTGTTCAGCACTGTGGTCATACACTTCCTGGACAAGGAGCTGACTGGCCTCAAGTAAGTATGACACCATGGGCTGTTATCAGTCATGTGAGTTTAGATTTCGATTTTTAGATTTAGTACATCATTTAATGTTTAGTCCTTCCAATTACATTAACTTCAAAATATAAATCAGATGTTATGTCCAAACAATTACTCATTAAGTTACTCTTACTTGAGTAGCACTTTTCCTAAATAGTTATTTTACTCTTGGACCACTACTTTGTACTTCTTCTTGAGTAAAATTATTTTCACAGTGGGAACAGTAACCAAAACTTTTACTCAAGTAAGAGTACTGTTACTTCAATAAAAATATCCCTCGTGTAGGACTAAAAGTATGCTTATAGAAAAGTACAATTTCTTTAAAAGGTTACTCAAGTAATTGTAACTGAGAAAATGTAACTGAGTACTACTCACCTCTGATCCTAAGGCTGGGCACTTTAAGTAGAATTGTGTTTGTGTCCACAGTGAGGCTTTGCCCTTCTTCTTGCTCCTCATCGACCTCTCCAAAGCATGTGCCCTGGCCAAGTTTGCCCTGAGCTCCAATTCACAGGTAGGTATAGTATTTGTGGTAACATCAGCCCCACCCTGCCAGGGCCAACTAACCCCAGTGTTTTACAGGAGGAGGTGAGGGACAATATAGCCCGCGGCATGGCTGTGCTAGGGCCCACATTCACTCTGGATGCCCTGGTTGAGTGCTTGGTCATAGGAGTTGGGACTATGTCAGGTATGGCTGCAGCCCATTCGTACTGATGTTTAATAATATATTAGAGTTTGCATTGAAAGACAAAGCAGTTGGACAACAATGTCCTACTGCTACAGGTTTTCTACTCTAACTTCTTAAGTGGAACAATATTGAGTTGTTGCAATCAGCTTATCTCACATATCTTTGCTGTGTATTTTAGCTTATAGTTTAGAGACCTCTACATGTTCTGAGACAAAGTGAATTCTTGCATTAGTTTAACAGTTCATTTTACAGCCTGTAGGAACTGTATGTAGCCTACACTCTTACAGTTTTAAAGAAGGTACTGCAATCACTACTGAACCTGGCTTGACAGCACCTTAACCATTTTCAGGATACGGACCATGTTTCATGTGAAAGCTCAGAACCTCTAGAATTCATTCACTGAGCTGCAGAGGCTGCACTAGCACTGATTAATGATTGGCTGCAGGTGCTGGGGTTTACGTAGTTAAACGAACTGGATTTCAGCATTGAAACTGGCAACCCAAATTAGATTCGCGTTTCCTTATTTGGAAAAAGTATCTAAAAGTCTAATTGGAAATGTAAAAGTTGAGGTTACATTTATTGAGTTAAAACAAATTATACTTTTCAGAGTACTTTTCTAGCGGCATACTTTTACTCCTACTTGAGTAATATTTTTATTGAAGTAACAGTATTCTTTCTTGAATAAAAAATTTGGTTACTGTTCCCACTGTGAGTAAGTCTGCAAGTGACAAACTGTCACTTGTCATGTTGACAATATGAAATGATTTGAGCATTTGTGTTTCTTGCACTGCTCACAGATGTGATTTAGTCTGTCTTATTTTTGTGTCTAACCTTTAAAAATACCAGAAGTAGTGCATTATTTAATGTTGTTCTTCAAATTACATTAACTTCAAATTATAAATCAAATGTTACATCTCAACAGTTACACTTTCAGTTACTCTTATTTCAATAGTAGTTTTCCCAAGTACTTTTTTACTCTTACTTGAGTTATTTCTTGGACCACTACTTTGCATTTCTACTTGAGTAATATTATTTTGAAGCAACATTTCTCTTACTTGAGGGTAATTCTTGGCTACTCTACCCACCTTTGTGTATAAGTACATGTAGTACCCAGTGTTGATGATGCCTTGCTCTGCTTCCCAGGAGTGCGTCAGCTGGAGATCATGTGTGGCTTCGGGTGCATGTCAGTGCTGGCCAACTACTTTGTGTTCATGACCTTCTTCCCAGCCTGCGTGTCCCTGGTGTTGGAGGTATGGGCGCTGTTTATGAGCTCTTACTTTAGTCATGATAAAGACATTTGGATTAATGTATTTGACCTAATTAAATATAAAAAAAAATAATAATTAGGGCTGGGTACGGTAATATGGCAAAAAATGAATCACTGGTTTTTTTTCGTCATATTGATCAATCTTGATTTTCGATGTTATATTTTCTTTTCAAAAACAAAATAAAAATGCCTTTCAGTATTGATTTCATGAACATAAACAAGACTTTAATCTGTCCCATTTAACTCAAAAATAGCCAAATGTCTTCCTCCAAAATCTAGTGTCTGCTTCAGACCACATGATTTTACTGAGAATTGGCTGTAAACCCCTCGATTAAAAAACCCTAAGCAGATCATTGACGATTAGATATGACTAAATCTAGATCTTGATTAGGAATGGCGATATATCGGCCATTATTGGTATCAGCTGATATCGATTCCCTGATTCCTCTACAGGATCACTTTTGAAATAAATGTAATGAAATAATTATTAAAAAAAAAAAATCAAAATAATTGGTTTGATTTGTTTTTAATTTTCATTTATTTTTTTCCAATAATGCTGAGCTGAGTTCAGGCAAGTTACATTGGAATACAGCATATATTTTCTTGCTGTGCAGCTGTCACGGGAGAGTCAGGAAGGCCACCCCATCTGGCAGCTCCACCACTTTTCCAAAGCTCTAGAGGAGGAGGACAACAAGCCCAACCCCGTGACTCAGAGGGTCAAGATGATCATGGTAATGTACCTTCTCACATGCGCTTTGAAGCTCTCCCTAGTTCCTAACGTTTCTAAGCCTCCATCCCATGCTAAACCAAGTGCGAGTGCCAATCCTGATTGACTCTTTGGTTACTATGATACACGCAGTATTCCAGGGCACTTCCATATACAGTCCACGTGTCTGAAGCGCTCCTCTGGTTTGTCTGATAGGGTTGTATCAAAAATCAGATACTAATCCGATATTAAAACTAGATATTCATTTGAACATCGATAGTAAAAAAACAGGACTGAAATGAACCTTTCCTGAATAGATTTAGAATGATCTTAAGCTGTATCAGAACTAGTATGAGACCATATAGACTATTATTTGCCCATGTCCCAATATGGAACCTACCTGGACAACTGAGGGATTACACAGATATAAGACTACATGGTAATATAAAAGAAAGTACTACGATTAAATGTTGAAAATCACATCACATCTATTGTCTAAATAAAGAGTCTTTTTATTATTATCATCATGGCATTGGAATGGGTAGCTCCGAGCCTAATTTCTCCATGAGGAGATGAAAATAAACGAACTGTCACTACTGTCTGATAGAGCTTGGTGGTGTTTGCAGTCTCTAGGCCTGGTCATGGTGCACGCCCACAGCCGCTGGATCGCTGAGCCCCAGTCGGTGAACAGCACTGCCGGATTGCCCAGTGTGGCCATGGAGCTGATCCACCTGTCCCCCCGCAGGATCGACCCCGAGATGCCCCTCTGGCATTTTTACCTTACGAGGTAGGTCCAGCAGAGTGAAGAGTGAGGGAGGTACATTACAAAGTTGATCCAAAAGGGGAATTACTTGGATACAGAGAAATATCTAAAAATCTAAATGTCTTCATTAAAAACAACCAAACATACAAAACAAAACAAAAAAATGTTGATGTTCAAGTAGTATCATGGCAGTCCATCAGAAATGTGATAAAATTAGTCTGTGTTTTGGTTTAGGTTCAAGTATTCACAAAACATGAATCGACTGAACATTTTCTAGAAACATTGCTATACCCTTGAAAATGACTGCAAGTACCTCATCTTTTTTTATCAACTCTTTATAATATTTAAGCGGGCTTGCATCTCCGCAACCCTGGCTCTCTGTGGAGATGCAAATCTATTTGCAATATTATACATTTTTAAATATCTCCTTCCCCTAATGTGGATGCTTCTATTCAAGCATGTGGTAGTTGCCTGCAGTGCTAGGCTGGAAGGCTTGTATGCACAGCTGCTGAAGATCACTCCTGTGTGTGTTGCAGGATGGTGACCATGGACATCGAGCAGGTCATCTGCCTGGCCCTGGCTCTGCTGCTGGCCATTAAGTACATCTTCTTTGAGCAGGTGGAGACTGAGTCCACTCTGTCCATCAAGAGCCCCCTGTCCACAAGCACAGCAGCACGCTGGACAGCTACGGACAGCTGCTGCAGGAAGGCCCCACCCACCACCGGCCTGGTCACTATGGCTCCACCCACAAACCAGGAAATCACAAGTGTTACTAAGGGTAAGGGTATCATTTATTTTAGAAAGGCATTTTCACTTTAAATACAGTAATTACTATATAAATAGTAAATAAGTTTACTCCTACTTTATATAACAATGTAACAGTACTCTAAAGTAAAAGTTGTGGTTACACTTCCCATTGTGAGTAAGTCTACAAGTGACAAGTCCTTCAGATATGATTTAGTGTTTTGGTCTATATCTGATTAAAAAAAAAAAAGTGCATCATTCATTGTTTTGTGCTCTCTTACTTGAGTAATTATATGGGCTACAACTTTGTACTCCTAATTGAGTAATATATTTGGAAGTTGCGGTGACATCACACTGGGGTTGTGCTACATGTATCTCTAGGGGATAATGTTCAGCAGTTACCATGGTAACCAAACACTGACACTAAAGTTTTAAGATTGTCTGAAAACTTAAGAAAAAAATACAAAATGGATTTAAACATCACATTTTCAGGAGTCTGTGACCAATACGAGCGTTCATGGTCCTGTTTAGGTGTTTGATTTTCAACAAAAAAGTGAGTGACTAACTGAAAAACTGTTGGTTAATGATAGCTACCTTGGACTGTAATTTTATGTGAGAGGGACTTGTTTAACAGCACAAATCAGCTCCCCTATTGTAGTTTCAACTAAGACAGTTCCTTCTGGTCAGATTGTGTTAAAATAAAGCTCAGATTAAAGTCTAAGACAGAGCCTCAGACAGAGCAGTGTCTACAGTTAGCTTCACACCCTCAGGGAATGTTGATGACATCAGCTGCAAAGTATCAATAGGATGGTGTATATGGGTGCATGCTGTATGACTGACTTATTCTTATTTTACAGATGAAGTGATCCGCCCTCTGCCCGCTGTGCCAGCCCCCTGCCCTCCCTCTGTGCCCGAGTCCACACCTCCCTCTGTGCCTGAGCCCACCCCTCCCTCTGTGCCCATCTTCATCATGGGTGAGGAGGAGGAGGAGGGGGTGAAGGTGGTGGCGCGCCCCTCCGCAGAACCCCGCAGCACGGCCGAGTGTCTGTCCATCCTCCATGACCCTCAGGTGAGCGTTATGTAATGAGCATGGCCTACTTCAGTCTAAGCAGAGCACACCCTGAGGTTCCTAAAGCAGCTTATGGACTGCACTCTCCACTGAAGCTCAACCAATTACACTGTGACGCCAATCATGCACATGGACTCATAGTCACTGTGCTTCACTCTGCTAATGCACTTAAACACCTCTTCTACTGCAAACACCAGCTACAGACCCTGCCATAGCCTGTCTGTGGAGATCACCGGGAACATAGGAGTCCTCTAACATGTACTAAGCAGACCATTCTGAGCAGAGGGTGTTCTCAGCAGGAGAAGAGGAGGTGCTACAGGCCTGTAGGACCCTGCCACATGCTACATACTTACACACACACACATGCTCTGTCTAGACTCACTCAAAGGGTGCAAAGCAGAGCAGAGCAAGGTGCATGAGTAGAGCAGACTGCTGCACTCACAAGGAGCTGTTTACTGTGTGCAGCTGACTGCACTGTCCCTCACTCTTTTCATCATCTGAATGCTCTGTTTCGGTTCTTGTAGCAAAGCATAATGTTGCATGCAGTGTACACACAGTACACAGCAGTGCCAGCTCCACAGCCTGATAGGGCTTAGCTGATTGGCTTAGTGAGCTGAGACCTTTGGCCTCCGTGTTGCAGCTTGGCCCGGGCTTCCTCAGTGATGCAGAGGTGATGCTTCTGGTCAGTTCCAAACACATCCCGGCCTACAAGCTGGAGATGGCCCTGGAGCGGCCTGAGAGAGGCGTATCTATCCGCCGACAGATGATCTCCTCCAAACTGGCCTGTCCCAGTGCCCTGTCTTCCCTGCCCTACGCCCACTACGACTACTCCAAGGTACTGCATATAGTACACACCCTACATGTATACACTGCACCCTGTCCCCCTTGTCCTACACCCACTACAACTACTTCAAAGTACTGCACATAGTACACCCCCTACATGTATACACTACACCCTGTCCCCCCTGTCCTACACCCACTACGACTACTCCAAGGTACTGCATATAGTACACACTGTACACGTATACACTATGCCCTGTTCTCCCTGCCCCACACCCAATACCACTGCTCCAAGGTACATGTACACACTGTGCATGTAATACACACTGCACTGTACACGCACACACACACAGACAATACATACACACTACATACAAACTGTGTGCTCACCAGTCCTTTTGCAGGTGATGGGCACCTGCTGTGAGAATGTGATTGGCTACATGCCTGTACCGGTGGGCGTGGCCGGGCCTCTGCACTTGGACGGGAAGCAGTACCAGGTCCCTCTGGCTACCACCGAGGGCTGCCTGGTGGCCAGCACCAACCGAGGCTGCCGAGCCATTGCAGTGAGTGTGCTTCACAAGGACTTTAAAGAAGACATATTATGCTTAGTCTGCTACATAGTTCTATCTATGACAGATGGGGAACAATATTATATCATTCGGACATTTAAAATTGCAATATTGAATAAAAACAACTTAATAAACTTCAGAGTCCCTTTACAGTACTACACCGTAAGCGTCATCACAACAAAGTGCCCTCCACTGGACCATGCTGACAGCCCTGAATAAGGATAGCTGCAGATCTAGATTTTTTTCATTTATGCCAAAATGGCTACACAAGGCTTCGTACGGAATGCTCGGAGAATGGAGTTAGTACAGAGCAGTGGGTGTGTTTGAGGGGTAGGGGAAAACGTGAATTTAACGAGTGATGACGTCTTGAATGCAGGTGAATAAAGATACACATGCATGAGTCATTTTAAATACAAGTTCGAATGGGTAAATGAGAAGGGAAACAATTATAACGCTCTCAAGAGTTTGCATATGTCTCCTTTAAATTAAAAAAATTAAACATGTGAATGTCTAGTCAGAATTCTTATAATAGGTGTGTGGTCTGTTGTGGCCCCTGTAGTTGTCTGGTGGGGCTCGCAGCTGTATCTTGGGGGACAGTATGACCCGGGGGCCACTAGTCAGGCTGCCCTCGGCCTGTCAAGCTGCAGAGGTCAAAGCTTGGCTGGAGTCAACCGACGGCTTTCAGGTGGTCAAGGAGGCGTTTGACAGCAGCAGCAGGTAAGAGTTGAAATGTCCCTGCTAACCTGTCCACCCGCTCACCTGTCCACCCGCTCACCTGTCCACCAGCTTACCTGTTCACCCTCTCACCTGCCCACCCACGCACTTGTCCACCCATGCACCTGTCCACCCACGCACCTGTTCACATGCACACCTGTCCACCCGCTCACTCGTCCACCTGCTCACCTTTCCACCCTCTTACCTGTTCACCCTTTATCTGTCCACCCTCTCACCTGTCCTTGTCCGCAGATTTGCCCGACTGCAGAAGCTGCTGGTGGCCTTAGCCGGGAGGAATCTCTACATCCGCTTCCATTCACAAACTGGAGATGCCATGGGCATGAACATGATCTCAAAGGTTACAAAAGTGTCCCCTGTATAACCCCCATATGACCCTTGTAGGACCCTGTATGACCCCTGTGTGACCCCTTTGTGACCCAGGGCACGGAGCAGGCTCTGAGCCAGCTGCAGCAGCACTTTCCTGACCTGCAGGTGGTGGCGCTTAGTGGAAACTTCTGCACCGATAAGAAGCCGGCCGCGGTTAACTGGATCGAGGGGCGGGGCAAGTCTGCCGTGTGTGAGGCCACCATCCCGGCACGCGTGGTGCGAGAGGTCAGAGGTCACGCACGCATACTATAACTTTTCAAAACATCAATTTCAGTATTATTTGTGGACAGATAATAGTCTCTGTTTGATTAGCTGCATACCTCTACACTTGTATACCTATATACTAGTGATGCGCGGGTCAGCTTTTTTTCAAGCGAGGAGCCTACCTGACACAGTGTGTACATGCTCTGGACATCTCTGTCCACAGAACACCATGCGCTTTTTTCTCTTCTCTCACTGTTTTCATTTGGCGTCAGTTGCATAAGGAATAAAGCTGTCGTGCAGGTATGACATGTGAATACAAAAGAGGGTTGACTGCAGGTCTCGCGGGTCCTGTGAGTTATGGGTTGACCCGAGCATCAGTACTGTATACCTGTATACTGGTATAGGCCAGGGTATTGCATAGACTCACTGCCTGTGTTCCTCAGGTCTTGAAGACCAGCACTCAGGCTCTGGTGGAGGTCAACATCAACAAGAACCTGGTGGGCTCAGCCATGGCCGGCAGCATTGGGGGCTTCAACGCACACGCAGCCAACCTCGTCGCAGCTATCTACATCGCCTGTGGTCAGGTCAGACACCGCTCACATACAGTGCATGTGTACATGCGTGTAAATGTGTGTACGTGTGTACATGTTTGTGCATGTGTGTACATGATTGTACATGTTTGTACATGTGTGACTGCCTCCACAGGACCCTGCTCAGTCTGTGGGCAGCAGCAACTGCATCACTCTGATGGAAGCCTCGGGGCCCTCAGGGGATGACCTGTACATCAGCTGCACCATGCCCTCCATAGAATTGGGCACTGTGGGCGGGGGCACCAATCTGCCACCCCAGCAGGCCTGTTTGCAGGTACTCTCTCTCTCTCTCTCACACACACACACACACACACACACTCCCTTCATCCAATTACGAGTGCACAAATCCACACTTGCACCCTCCAGCCTGACTTAGTAATAGCGCACAGTAAAATGTGTGTGCAAAGATAGCCTCCTCCTGGCACTATTGGAAATGCTAAAATTCGAAATGACAAGTGTTAAAAATTTGTATTGTTTATAACTGTAAGTTTTTTTTATTGTTAATATAATGAGCATGCTTAAAATGTGTGTGTGTGCAGATGCTGGGCGTGCAGGGTCCCTGCTCAGACTGTCCCGGGGAGAATGCTCGGCAGCTGGCCCGCCTAGTGTGTGCCACGGTGCTGGCAGGAGAGCTGTCTCTGATGTCTGCTTTGGCGGCAGGGCATCTGGTCAAAAGTCACATGACACACAACAGGTAAGTGTGTACCCCATTTCACCCACAGCCCTGTGCTGAAGGAGCCAAAAGAACTGATTCAATTTCAGAATACAACATTATGCATAACCCACAAACTAACACCCAGAATCATGTCCTCTTTCATTTAAACTGATGTTACCCTCTAGATTACATTTGGTGATCAGTAAATGACTGTACAAGATTCTATTTAAAGATTCCATGTATGATTCACAAAAAATACATGCTTTAATTTGTGATACCGGCAAACTATTCAATTCAATTTATTTTTGTAAAGCCCAAAATCACAACAGCAGTTGCTTCTCAGGGTCTGAACATGATAATTAATTTAACCAACATAAAGTTAGAAAATCAACAATGAAACAGAAACAGACAAGCAAATTAATCAACAGAAAACAAGCAAATGGATAACTGTCCCAGAACGTCCCCTGTCCTTAGACCCTCCTTCTTGGCAAGGAAAAATTCAAAAAAACAAATGGGAAAAAGAAACCTCGAGGAGAACCACAGTGAAGGAGAGATCCACTCCCATGGACGGGCAGCTGCAGATGTGTCTAGGACTAATGTGCATCCATTTGCAGATAGAGTTCAAGTCTGTAGGGCCAGAGCCCACTCAACTAATGGACAGAGGGAGGCTTATCCACGGTAGGGTAGGGATCATCCAGCCAGGTGAGGGAAGCGAGGATCCGGGTCCACGGAACAGAATCAGGGCACAGGAGGGGCATCTAGGGTCCAGCCATCACCAGGCAGTCAGCGGCCAGGCATCTGAAACAGTTGCACTCCCCAGAGGGAAGTGGGACAGGGAACAACATGTGAATAGCAATGAACGATCTCCAGGTGAACTGAATAGTGAATGTTGTTGACAGGGAAAGTAGGAGGAAACTGAGGATAGGGCTCAGGTTACCATACTCCCCCCAGCATAGCTGTTCCTAAGGCATCTTAACTAAAACTGCAGGTTTTATTTCTGCTACTAACTGGCCCTCATTCAAAGAGGAACGTTTTAAGCCTGGTCTTAAATGTAGAGACTGTGGGGGCCTCTTTAACATGGGCAGGAAGCTGATTCCATAACACAGGAGCTTGGTAAGTGAAAGCTCTCCCTCCTACTGTGCTTTTAGACACTCTAGGAACCACCAGTAGTCCAGCATTTCTGGAGCGGAGTATTGTACCATCTTCCAAATACAATGGGGCCATGCTCTTTATGGCTTTATAGGAGAAGAACTTTAAATTTAATTCTAAACTCGACAGGAAGCCAGTGAACAGGTTCCAGCACTGGGGTGATGTGTTCTCTTCTCTTTGTTCCTGTTAAGAGCCTGGCTGCTGTATTTTGAACTAGTTGAAAGCTTTTTATAGAATTTTTAGAGCATGCGGCTAGTTGGGAATTACAGTAATACAGCCTTGATGTAACAAATGCATGGATGCGTTTTTTTCATATGTCTGATTTTGGCGATATAACGCAGGTGGAAAAAGGCTGTTTTACAGGCTTGGTTTATATGTGGTGTGAATGAGAGCTCTTGGTCAAATAAGACTCAGGTCAGATAGAGAGTCTCACAGGCCTTTGGGGCCTTGAACAATGACCTCAGTTTTTTTGGGTTCAAGAAACAGATAAGTGTCATCCAAGAGGAACAGTGGAAGTTAATGCCATGTTTTCTGATGATATTACCTTATGGCAACATATAAAACAGGATTGGACCAAGTACAGAAGGTAGGACCAAGTACACCGTAGGCTACCTTAGAACACAGTGAGGAGCTCTGATTTACATTAACAAACTGGTACCTATCAGATAAGTAGGATTTAAACCAGCTGAGGGCTGCTCCTCTGACACCTATGTCACATTCTAACCTCTGTAGTAGAAT
>KN483973.1:14868-31429 GCA_000787095.1 Periophthalmodon schlosseri
ATCTGTCAACAACTTATAGGGACTAAAGCTATTTTCAGCAGGGTCACATGACATGTCCCTAAATTTTGGCTTTATTATTTCTTTGAACTTTAAAATACATTTTTCAGATATTGTTCTTTTCATTATTGTTTTTATTATGATTATTATGAATAAAACAGCTTTTTGATTTCTCCAGTTTGGACGAGTGATAGACAGTAAAAGTCTAACATAGTCATCTTGCAGGAGCCATGTTTCAGTTAGAGCTAGAAGATCTAGACTGTGGTCACCAATGAACTCATTTACTAAAAGAGATTTGGAGGAAAGGGACCTAATTTTTACATGCTTATCCATTTGTTTGTTAATGGCACAAGTCTGCATTTTTATTAATCTTTGTGATCTGACACTTGGAATAGCATTCTTATCACGTGGCTTATTGTTGTTTTTAGAACGAGGGACACACAAGCACACACAAACTAGTGATGTCAAGATTCATAAATCATAATTCATAATCATGATTATTTATGTTACAATAAAAACATAAGAACTTGTAAAAGTTGCTTATCAACACAACCAACGTTTTGTGATTACAAGACAGTTAATTAATTGATACTCAAAAAGTCAATCTAAATAGTATTGTTTGGTGGTTTTGGTTGTGTGGGACCCTCTCCATTAGGCTTTAGCCCATATCCTTCAGTTCAGTGTGTGACTGTGCTGACCTGTGTGTGCAGATCTAAGGTGGACCTCCAGAGCCCTGGCACCTGCACTCAGAACAGCTCCTGAGAGGTGACATGAGAGGCCTGTCCCCGTGTCCACAGAACAGAGGGGACATGTCCACTGAGGGGACAAGACACCATGAGACAGTTGGACTGTACACAAGCATTTGTCCTGTGTCACATGTGCACTGAGGACATCCTGTCTAGACTGTGTACAGCTAAACGCAGCCAGAGGACCACCACTCAAGCCCCTTCCTCACCTCAGGACGTCCACCTGCAAGACAGACAATAAAAGTGATTTTGAACTATGTTGTGAACAAAACAGTTTTAATTTCCTCTTGGGCTTAATAACACAAATAATAGGAGGTACACAGAAATCAGGGAAGCACGTTTTTCTTGTCATTTTGTTGCTGTGATAAACTCTTTAATCCAAAGTCAGTGGTCAGTGCGCGTATGTTGAGTGTCATATATGTGCTAAGGTCTAAACTACAGGGTGAGATGGTTTACAATGAGCCCTTAGAGAATTGGCCTACTGCAGCGGACATGATGCTACAGACATAATTGATAATAATTTCTGAGCAGGGATCTGTACTTTTTGGTCCTGAGGGACTTGGGATTCTTCTTCAGCCTTGTCTCAAACAGAACAAACTTCACTCATGTGTGGGCTGTTATAAGACACACACGCCCTCATCAGGCCAAAGTGGGAACGCCAACAACAAACTTAAATGCTGGTTCATAATTTTGTTATTAAGGCAAGGGGGTGGGCGTGATATAAATGTTTTATAAATTATTTTGACTTAAATAAAAATATTTTTTCTATTTTATGAGGTGTCTAATTTATTGTAGAATTGAGCATTGACCATTTCATTTCCATAAAATGACAATAAATAAAAGGAATATCAGCGAAGTCTGATATTGAGATGTGAGAAGATATGGCTGATATGGCTAACAGGATATCTTGTCACATCCAGAGTGCAAACCGCCAGGGTGCACTTTGTTTGCGCAACGAACATCTCCTGCTCTGCGCAAACAAACAGCCGCGCGGAGCTATGAGTAATGCAACAATGCACACAGACCCTAAATAAAAATCCTAACATAAAATTTCTTAATTTACTGTCTTCATTATAGACAATTCTCGTGAAACGTATTTGAAAGGCATGTACCGATCCAACCGGTGTTGGAGTGTGAGGTCTACTGCAGGCATGATCAAAGCGAGCACCCAGAGCTGTTCCAGAAATCTTCAAATGCCGTACGCGTGTGTATCAAAACTTTAGCGCGAACAGAGAAGACCTGTGGACAGGACACTATATGTCAAGTTACTACCACACCGACAGAGGCAGCACTGTGCCATGAGGAACCCAGCCCTGCAGAAATATTCCTCCGAAGAAGAGCTGGTCGGTCCATTGCGCAGGTCCAGTGCGCAGCCCCGGCTCCGCTCCTCTCACCTCGGTCCGGTGTCCCGTGTCTGAGATGAAAGTGCTCCGAGGATGTGTCCGCCTGGTCTCATGCGCGCGTGATTTTGTGACCACTGTCCCACACGCGCACGCGCTCAGTGCGATCCCCGGCGCGCGCCTCTGTCCGGAGGTAACTCTCTGCGCCACTTGTTCATATGTTGTTGTCTGAGTTTCACTTTCCTTTAGTCATGTCCTGTCCTCCAGCTCTGTCCTCTAGTTCTGTCCTCCTGTCCTCTCCTCTAGTCCTGTGCAGTTGTGTCTAATCCTGTCTGCACTGACTCACACTAGCTCTGTTTTCAGTTCAGAAGTGTGGGAACCGTGTCGGGTCCGCGCTGTTACGGGCGTGCAGATGTCTGTGGCAGTAGGATACGAGCTCAGCCTCAACCACAGGTCTGGAGCTTAACTCTTATTAAAGCTTTAATTTTCACATAATGACGCACACATTTCATAATTCACTCAGACCTCTCCTGTGCCACTGTCTGACATTTAGCCAGGAGCCAGCATGGTTCCAGTTTGCCTATTTCAAATAGAGGTTTTGTTGCAGGCCAACACCAAACCCAGAATGTAAAAATGAAAGTTGTTCATAAATATATGAACAACTTTAATTTTTACATTCTGGCAACTCAGGACTCTAGTTCCACAGTGTTAGTGAAGGGTCAGTGGTTTGGGCTTGGTTTGATGGTCAGATGTTCAGAAGTAGTCTTAGTCAGCCTGTGTTGTGACTGTTTGTGCCAGAGGAGAGCATCGACTGGAGCCCTGTGGAGCAGAGGCCTGTCTGTGAGCAGCCCAGGCCCAGAGCACAACCCCTCGGCCGGCTTCAGGTAAGACCTGCTCCCTGTAAAGACTCTGGAGGGCAGTACCAGGTGTGATCACATGTGTCCCCCTCAGCTCGCTGTCCGAGGCCCAGTATGAGGCCCTGTCCCGGGATACTCTGGATGCTCTGGCTGAGCACCTGGAGGACATGATGGACCAGCCCTTCACTGGACCAGACTTTGATGTCAGCTTCTCTGTGAGTGGCCTGGTTCCTCTGCTTTGGGGCCTACACCATGTGTACTACACAGTCTGTGGGAGGGGGATGAGAGAGAGGAGAGGGGAAGGGAGGGGTATTAGTTGTTTAGAGTGCAAATACGATTTGTTTTTCTTTATTTGACCCAGATGAAGCAGAACTGATGCTGTTTGAAGCCATCCTAATGGAGCATATTCACAGACAAAATAGTTTTTTCATCAACACTAAATAAACACACACACACACACACACATAGCATGTTTTGTAGTCTGTGTAACAACTATCCAATTACAAAATGAGTTCATGCTTCTTGCAATAATCAATTTGTTGCGATTAATCTGTTAAATTGTTTCAGGCTTGGCAGAGATTATTGTGTCATGAGTGAATATGTCCACCAGGGGGAGCTGAGCACTAACAAACACCACTGCCTCCAACAGTATCTCACCACAACATCCTATTGTTTGTCCATCTCACTCTCATGATGTATGAAGCAGAAATAATACATTTAAAGGTCCTATATTACACACAATGGATTCTTGTGAGCTTTAAGCCATGTTATAATGCTGTTGCCTCCTCAAAAACATACCTGGACTTGTGTTTTGTTTCATTCACATGTTTGAGTAGCCCTTTATTATTAGACTGTCTACATTTCCAAAGCTCTGTTCCACCTTGTAATGTCAAGTAGTGGTAGTTTTAAAGTCAACAGTTAAATTGAACTGATTTACTTTTCAGTACTCTAGCACAAGTTGTTGCTTTTTTTTTTTTTTTTTTAAATCGTTTTACCTTTTCTTCAGTTGAGATTGTCACAGAAAGTCTACAATATCTTAAGGTCCAATGAGGAGTGAAGTAGTTTCAACAAGGCTATAAAAAATGTGTTTGGCAATTCCTGGGCTGGAATTGTTTAAATGATTACAGCGGAGTGCTTCCTGTATCACCCCATGACATCACAGTGTTTTCAGTTTGAGAGAAGAACACAGCGTAAATATGCAGGATGTGTGTGTTAAATGTGTGAATTTGTGATGTAGAAACATTATAAACATAGAGCTTTAGAGATGAATAGAAATGTTTTCATATAATATCTTTTGTATGGGAATAAGGCATTATTTTTTTGTTACTTATATTTCCCCAACATTAACCTGTATATTAGAGTCAGGGTTTAAATTGTGAGTGCATTGTTAACAATGTTTTACAGATGAAATCCTGGATATCTAGCATTTGAGAAAATGTTGACTATCTTTCCATAGAGATAAAACATTGTCTGCCTATGCTGTAGCCATAGACTGTATATATAAATGGGCATAGACAACCCGCTAGCCGCCATGTTTCCAGCTCCATCGACTCTGGCTCCAATTTACTTTCTATTGAAAAAAGACATTGCCACTCCCTCTGTAACTGCTGCTCTCAATCTCATCATTTTGGTCCTAAAATGTTCCTTTTAACCCCCTATACATGATGCTTGGTTTTTTATGTCACCATTTTGTCCATAAATCAAGATATGAACATTAATAGCAGACAAATCAGGCGCCTTCTTTCCCCAAGGTCACTGCCACTAGCCTTAACAACAGTGGCGCGGGCCTACATTATGCCTTTGGATGTGTCTTGCTAGACCTGTGTCACGCCCAAAAGCAGCCTGGGCTGTTTGTAATGGAAATGTCCCCCAACTGTTCTTCACCAAGGCGGTCCCAAGCGAACTGAGCCGGTGGAAATGAGGTTATATCCACTTCTTTATACAGTCTATGGCTGATGCGCCATCCTAGTGTCTATTTTTGTGGAGAGTGTTATGTATTTTGGCCCTCTCTTGTAGCTATAGTTACATACTACTAAACACACAACATTGAATGTATTAATGCGCTATTACACCAAGTGCTACAAGTGTGTTGATGCCTCCTACACGAGGCAAGAAAATTCTGTCGTTCCAACATTCCTTCTCTTCATTGTATTACTTGAGCAATATGGGAAGATATAGCAAAAGTGGCAATGAGGACGTCTGATCCTGCAACGGTCATGGTGCTGCTGCTGAAGTTTGCTGCAGGTCACAGTGCTTCAGGTGATAGACGGTGCCTTTGCCCCGGACCACGCCAAGGTTCGCAGACTATTTACTGTGAGCGGAAAAGAACGGAGCAGCATAAAAGTGAATTGGACTTCAAGCCATGGACCCTGGAAGCTAGAAAGAGTAATACATTTGTAATAAGCGGCGCAGCTGCATAACCAGGCGCAAATAGCGGGAGTTATTGGCTCAGTTGGCCCCTTTGACGAAAATGTGGCGCAGTGGAGCTCGTATATATAGAGCATTTCGGCTATTTTGTGGAGATCAACAACATTGAGGCTGAAAATGTAGTTCCCACATTTTTGAGTGTAATAGGGCCAAAGACATTTAACTTGCTTTGCAACTTACTGCAACCAGCTAAACCTGGCAGCTAAACTCTCACTATGTACTTTTCACCCAAACCCCTTGTCAGCGCAGAGAGATTCCGGTTTCATAGACGAAATCAGGAGAAAGGTTGTTTTTTTTTTTGAAAGGGAGTCTGTCATAATGTTTGTAGCAGCTTTGAGGAAACGAGCCGAACATTGTGAATTTGGTCATGTGTTAAATGACACATTAAGAGACAGACTGGTCTGTGGACTAAGAAATGAGGCAGCACAGAAAAAGTTGCTAACCAAAAATTACTTAAAACACTTAAAATGACCATTGTTATCAGTGTGGCAATGGAAATGGCATCTAAGGAAGCTCAACAACTTAACACAACAGGTAGAGAGCACAAAATTCCAAGCAACCAAAGTAATACTCAGGGCCCATGTTTTAGGTGTGGTAAAGCAGGTCACCTTGCTACCCACTGCCTCCCACTCCCATTTGTTTGCAGGTCTTAGCAGAGGTCAAAACTTCAGCAAAATTGATCGTCTTATCTGCAAATGCATGTGGATGAACAATCACATGAGTTGCTAACAATTAATACTCACAAAGGACTTTTCAGGTATTGCAGATTACCTTTTTGCATCACATATGTTCCAAAATGGCAGAGAAAAAACAACTGCATTCGCCTCTAGGACACTCAACAAGGCAGAGTCTGACTATGCTCAGCTGGAATGAGAGGCATTGAGCATCATCTTTGGTCTGAGGAAGTTCCACCAATATTTGTATGGAAGGAAATTTACTCTTTTAACAGATCACAGACCTCTGACAACAATCTTGGAGCCACGCACGGGGATATCATTGCTTGCCGCTTCATGTCTTCATATGCCATCAAGTATCACAAGTCTGACTCTCATTGCAGCACAGATAGACTTTCCAGTTTACCACTCCCTGTTACCAAACATGAACCTTACACAGTGGACATTTTCTATTTCAAAAATGTGGAAAAGGCACCAGTTTCAGCTGCCCAAGTGAAAAAGGCAACTAGAAATGACCCTGACCTGTCAGTAGTCGTGGACATGGTAATCAAAGGACAATCAAAATGCGACAGCTCCGGAAACAAACTATTTATTTATAGGAGGTGGGAGCTTTCTGTTCAGTCAGGTTGTCTGCTATGGGGAAGGCGGGTTATCATTCCACAGTCACTGTGTGCTAAAATGTTAGATTAGCTGCATGCAGGTGACAGTGGGATAGTGAAAATGAAGTAGATGGCTAGAAGCAATTTTTGGTGACCAGGTTTAGACAAACAGATATAAAACATGGCCAAAAGTTGCTCATCTTGTCAAAAGACTTGTAACAACCAACCTGCAGTGCCGCTCCATCCATGGGACTTTCCACAGGACCCTTGGTACCGCATTCACACAGACTTTGCGGGTCTATTTAAAAACTGAATGTTCCAGGTCGCTGTCGACGCTTACAGCAAGTCGCCAGAGGTAGCTATCATGAAATCCACTACATCAGAGGATGTAGTGGAGGATGGAGAGCTGGTTAGCCCTTTTGGGGCTCCTGTTCAGCTCATCTCAGATAATCTCAAATGTCTGATTTTCTGCAAGCCAATGGAGTTCAACACATCAAGTCAGCTCCATACCACACTTCAACAAACGAGTTAGCAGAGAGTTTTGTGCAGACCCTCAAACATGCACTGAAAGCCTCACAAGGCACTCTGCACCAAAGACTGCACGAGTTTCTCCTCAAGTACTGCACCTCTCACACTCAACGACCAAGGCATCTCCTGTAAGCCTCATGTTCAACAGAGAACTTTGTACCTGTTTGGACCTTCTCAAACCTCCAGCAGTAAAAGACATTTTTCAGGAAAACCAATGGAAACAAGTAAGGTACAGAGACATTCAAGCAAAGGATTGAGTTTTTGCACCTGGAGATTCAGAGCAAGGTAAAGTGGGCTCCTGCCACTGTCCTTGCCCAAACTGGCCCCGTGTCCTACACTGTCCAGACAGCTGATGGTGTTTGGTGCTGACATGTGGACCAACTTTTAAAAACGCCTAATACCTCTCAAGAACTGTCTGTTGACTCTGACAAAATTGCTGATGTATTTGTACCTGAATCTTGTTACTTATCTGTAGAAATGTCAAAACCAGTCAGTCCTACTGTAGATGTTTCTCTTTTAGGCAAAGTAGAAAAACAAAGTATAACATCTTTACCAGAGCCCAGTCCAACCAATGCAATTACACAGAGTGCTATAAGTGTGTGGATGCCTGCTACACGAGGCAATAAATTCTGTCGTTCCAACATTCCTTTCTTCATTGTATTACCTGAGCAATATGGGAAGATATAACAGGGAGTCGCTAAACATTCAGCATTTCGTTCCAGGGGGAGAGCTTAGCGTTCTATTCGTTCCACAATTTTTAGCAAATGTTTATTTCTGAATATATATCATTTCAGTATCAGATTATGGGTGATAGGATTAGGGTTAAGTATGGGGCTTTGGGGTATGGAACACTAGTCCCGCTGTGTAACGAAATGCCAAACATTTAGGGAGTCCCATTTTTAGTGCTAATCATGTGCTACGCTAATCATGTGCTATGCTAATCGTCTGTGTGTGGACAGAACGGTGTGCTGACAGTGAAGCTTGGTGCAGAACATGGAACCTACGTCATCAACAAACAAACGCCCAACCGCCAGATCTGGCTCTCCTCCCCATCCAGGTCAGAGCACCCCCTGTGTGTGCAGGTCAGACCAGCTCTCTGACCGCACACACACACACACACACACACACACACACACACACACACACACACACACACACACACACACACACACACACACACTCTGAACACCTACTTTAGGAAGATGAATGGGAACTGAAAGCAACACAAACTGTCCAAGTTGTGGTGTCAGGAATGTTGGATGGTGGAAGCCCAATGTACGTTCACAAAGACTGTGATACATTTAAGAACTGACTGTGTGCCCTCACTATGTTGAAGTATTACAATCACAACTGAACTTGGGCTGCCAGTGCCTAAACCTGCAGATAGAGGACACATTCAAGTTTTTCCCATTCCCAGTATATAGACAGGTAATGCCTCATGTAAAATCTCAGAACCTCCAGAATTCACTGAGCTGCAGTGGCTGCACCAGCACTGATTCATGATTGGCTGCAGGTGCTGAGGTTTAGCTAGTGACGATTCAGATCAGAGAGAGGCCTTTTAGGTTTAATTACTATATAAATATTTCAGCATAGAAACTGGTAAACCAAATGAGACTCATGTTTAGGCTTATTCATCACCAAATTATAACACTGATAATAAATCACCCATATTTGACTTGATTGGATGATCAAAATCTTACATACCGTTCCTTTAAGTTCATTAGTATTAAAGTATTAAATTAAGATTCAGAGAAACAGCATCCTCATTCATCATTCGTACATGTTTGAGTGATCTTTTTTCTTCTGTATTCAAGACGTCATTGCTCTGATCTGCCTGTGTTTTCACTGCCACCAGTACACGCCCACTGCTCTGTACTTATTTCAGTTAGAGTTCCTTAATCACTGATACACGTGGATTTGGCACCGTCACGTAGCCATTTTGGCTCGGTAGTGTGATCTGCAGCTATCCAAAGGGGAGCCGACAGCAGGCCGCACTTTGTTATGATAACATTTCTGGCAGTGTTCCATAAATCGGCAGGTGGGAATCGGCTTCTAATACCTCACTGGGCTCCACAATTTCCCAACCTGGAACTCAGCACACTTGTTTCTTTTATTAAGTTGTTTCAGATAAATCTGAGTGCTGTGACTGACATGTGGCCAATGGGTGGGTGTGTTCCATTCTCACTGAAAATCCTAATCCCATATCTGGAGTTATCAGATTATCAAAGGGCCGTAATCGGTGGGGTTTTAGCAGGAATCTGATTATGAGAACTCAGATCAGCTTCACCTGTCTGCCTGCACAAAAGTCATTCATCACAGTCACTCTTTTCAATGTTTTTAAATGTTATGCTATTATCGGATCTATGTAGTAACTTTGTTTCCTTGGAGTTGTGTTTTGCTTCATTCACATACACACTCTGCAAATTTAGGCTGTGTTCTTCTCTCAAATGGAAAACACTCTGTTCCACTTTGTGATGTCATGTAGTAATACAGGAAGTGCTCCACTGTGTTTTTAAACTCCATACACCTTCAGTAGAATCATTTGCATGATTTCAGACCTGGATTTGCCTATCTCTTCTAAACAAAAGGTAAAAGGTGGCTGTTAACTTGAAAACTACTGGTTCATGACATTACAAGTTGGAACAGATCATTCTGAGTTTTGGAGATGTAGACAGACTAATAATAAAGGGTTACTCAAAAATGTGTGAATGGAACAAAACACAACTTTGGGTATGTTTTTGATGAGATAGCCTTATAACATTACTTAAAGCTCACAAGAGTCAATTTGGGGCAATATAGGATCTTTTAATGTGAAAAAAGTCCATACACCATTGCAGATCGTTGTCTGAGTTGTATGAACTAGGAAAACAAAAACACTGTGGAAGACCTCATTCTCTCTAGTACCAGTGCTAACTCACCATAGTAATCAAATGGTCTCATCAAGGATCCCCTCACACTCGCATTTAACTTTTCTGGTGGAAGGTTTGCTACCCGCTTTCCTCCATGGAGATGTTAAATGACACATACATTGCAAAACTTACTGATGTTTGGAGCTTTTAACGATGTTATAGCATTGTCCCCTCATCAAAAACATACCTGGAGATATATTTAGCTTCATTCACATTTGTTTGATGAATCCTGTTTACGAGTTCAGAAAAACACTCGGTTTCAAATTTCCAAGATATGTGACATCACAGATCGAGATCCGGAGGTTCCCTGTGCTGTATTTAAAGTTGAACTAAACTAAATTAACTTTTTTGCTACTAAACTGTGTACATGGTCTTTGAATAGCATTGTCTACTGTCCCTAGTCCTTTTTTGGCAATTTTAGGGCAAACTAGGTAAATCTGGAGCTTTGAGGTGAAAAATGTATAAAATGGGGGTGCCCTGGCTCCAGTGGCCACTGCCAGTTTCAGGTATTTGATGACATCAAGCAACACTGCACTGATTGCAGCCAGGTGTTTCTGATTACAAACGCCTGACTGCAGGGGTGGAGTTTGAAGTGTAGATACCTGTTAGATGTCTGTGTAATCCCTCAGTCATCCAGGTACGATCCATAGTAAAAGAAAAATTCAAATCTGGACAAAAAGTTATAGGATTTAAGAGCAGCGAAATGTCTTCACCCCTACAACTTTTTGTCCAGTTTTGATTTTTTCTTTTATAATGTTAGACCAATCACATGTTAGACCAATCGCACTATTCCTTATACCCCCAGACCCTCCCTTCTTTGTGGGTGGTGTTTAGGGGTTTAGTCCTACTTTAAGTTCATAAATCAGCCGCAGGCTCATTCTGAGCATCTCTGCTGTCAGAGATTCTACAACTGTATGTTAGTATTAAGATGTTGGGGACAAACTAGGCTTTTGTTTTCTGTGCTGCCGGTTGAAGTGCTACCAAAAAAAAAAAAAAAATGAGGGAACACCTGTCATTGAATAAATGTATAGATGAGTTTAATGCATACAGTAGAACATTCCAGGCAAAGAAACAACATCTCCAGGAAAAGTTACATATTGCACCCTTTTTTTAAAGAAGACCCACTGTTTACTTGTGTCTGCTCTATAGATATAATCTATGACACCTGTGGAACATTCATTTATAATTTGCACATTTTAAAATGCAATATTCATCTAAAACGACTTAATAAAAGAAATAAGCCCGCTGACTTTTGGGTTAGAAAACTGTGGTGCCCAATGCTGACGTTGCTTTAAACGTCATCACAGCAAATATTTGGCACTTCCTCAAACATGCACAAATCTCTCCAAATGCAACTTTCGGTGAGTAAATGGTGAGGGGAAACAACTATAACATGGTTAAAAGCTCTAAAAAGTCAATTTTGCATAATAGGTCTGCTTTAAACAGTTGATACAGATACCGAAGTGGTTTCTTACTTGACCTAGTGGTAATGTGGTGATTGTGGTTGATTCTAACTTTTGGTGTGTGTGTGTGTGTGTGTGTGTGCGCACAGTGGGCCTAAGCGCTACGACTGGACGGGCCACCGCTGGGTGTACACTCATGATGGACTCAGCCTGCACCAGCTCCTGTCCTCTGAGCTGTCCAGCATCTTCAAGACCCCCATTGACCTGTCGCACCTGCCCTACTCCTGACCGCTGCCTCTGAGCCTGTCACACCTGCTCTCCTCCTGACACCCTCTAAGCAGCATGCACCAGCTCCGGTCCTCTGAGTTGTCCAGCATCTTCAAGATCACTGTGGACCTGTCGCTCCTGCTCTACTCCTGACTCCTGCCTCTGAGCATGTCTCACCTGCCCTACTCCTGACACCTGCCTCTCACCTGCCCTACTCCTGACAACCTTTGACCCTGTTGGACCTGCCTCTGAGCCTGTCGTGTCTCCCCTACTCCTGACACCCTCTGAGCCTGTATTCCATGTATATTATTCTGTATTAATGAAAGTAAATAAAATATGCATTATTATTACTCTCAGTGTACCTGTTTTCATATTTAAAATAGGCCAGTGCAGCATGTTACAAACAGTCAAACAATAATGAAACTAAATCACATCTGTAGACTGTACTTTGGGGGAAGCTTGTGTATTTCTGACGTCATTAAACTGTACTAAATAAAACACAAATAATAAAAGGTTTGTGTTTGGATGCAGCCTCACCAGCTGCAGTGCCACCCTGCTCCCATAGCGTTGAGCGGGTGCTGCTGTGTGAGGGAGGGAACGGGGCAGTGTGGGGGAGGGGGTGGGGCAGCAAGGGGCAGATTACAGTCTAAGCGCCCGGGTTTACAGGCAGGATTGAGAGGGTATTATGTAAGAGTAAAGCTGCCCGCGCACAGAGCCGACATGGCCTCTGTGTCCTGGCTGATGTGGGCACGGTGCAGAGCGGACCCCCCGGGACCCGCCGGCCCCTCTTACCTCTGAGCTCTCAGCACCATGAAGTACAAGAAGTTCATCACCATCATGCAGGCGGCACTTGGAGTGGCCCCACTCAACAAGAGAGAGCTAATCCCACCTCCACGCAAGCTCTGGAAGCCCCGCAGGTGAGACAGAGAGAGAGAGAGAAAGAGAGAGAGAGAGTGTACCCACAGGTGAGGCTTGGCCTGGACTGTCAGAGAGAAAGGGGGAGAGAGAGAAAGATAGATCCACAGGGGAGAGGGAGAGAAGGTGAGTGTGTCTTATGTGTGTGTGAGCGAGAGATGAACAACATGGATCTGGGTTAAAAGAGGTTAAGGTTAGGCATGTAGTGACTACAGTTAAGGTTAGGATCAGTCTACTGGAAATGAATGGAATTCAATGTAATGTCCCCTAAAAGCATGGACACCCCACGTGTGTGTGTGTGTGTGTGTGTGTGAGTGTGTAATACACATAAGGAGAGCCCCACATGTGTGTGTGCAGTGAGTGAATGCTCAGGATTGGGCTGCTCCAAATACTGCTGTATCTGTCCTAGAAGCTTCACCGGAGGTGGTCTACTTTAGTATACTTTCAAATTCAGTTTATAAACAACACTTTTAGGGATGTGCAATATCTTGGTCCCAATATCGGTATCGGTGATATTGGAGGGTTTTCCTAGATCAGTATCAGTCCCAGTTTGTCCTCAGTTATTCAGGGTTGTCTGTGTAAGGGTCCTATATTAAGCAAAATGGACACTTGAGCTTTAAGCCATGTTAGAATGTTGTTACCTCATCAAAAACATACGTACAGTTGTGTTTTGTTTCATTCACACATAGCATAGAAATAGTGCAATATGAGGGCCTTTAATGAGGCCTTTAACATCTCCTTAATTACTCAGCCTATCCAGTAGGTTATGCTCACAGATTTCACATAAAATTATAGGTCTTGTGGTCATTAGTCACCACAGAGCTGATTAGCCCTGAGCTTTCAAACTTTAATATAGATTTTTTCCCATTAAGTCTATGGGAAAAATGAATGGGAAAGTTACTTCCAGAACCAGGAGAGTGGGCAGTCACTGTTGAGCTCCATAGTACTCTGAGTTAAATAAGACCTGCCCATAAAGGGAGGAGTTTTAAAGGGAAACTGCCCTGTCCTTGTTTACTAACTAACCTCATCAAAGGTTGTTATATCCCCACACTTATTCTTATTCTGAATCTATTGTAATGTCACTTTCACTGCTGTTAAGTACCTGGTCAGTATTTCCGTGGCTTGATCTCTCACTTGACCGGGGTGTGAGGATACTGTTGTAGACTTAAGGCAGATTGTATTTTAACCCTCATTTTCTCATTCAGGAATAACCGTTTAAACTGTGCTGGGGTATAGCAGAATTACATGGTAGAATTTGCTGTTTAACTTTCAGCATAAATCTGCAGCTTATAGATGGACATTGTGGTGGTGTTGCCTGGACGACACAGCCCACCTCCTTCCTCACATCTCTACTGAGCTTTCGTGCCAGTTTGAGTCGTAGTGATCCAGGACGAGGCAGAGCACACCTCACTAAAGAGGGACTCGGTCTTCTCTCGTCCATTTTATGTCCATCCCGAGACATGTGGGGCATGGTAGGGCCACATAGGGATATGGTGGGACATGGTAAGGGCACGGTGGGGACATGGTAGCAGCATGATGGGGACACATGGGGATATGGTGGGGACATGGTAAGGACCAGGATGGTAGATACCAAGAATTCATGGTCTGATACTGGTATCTGATATTAGTGCCAGTACTGAAAAATGTGTTAGATTGGACATCGGCTTCCAAATATCGGTTCAGCTGATATCCTGGTTGGACATATGAATTGCTGTATTAACACTATTTACTTGTTAACCCAGAAAGTCTCATAATGTTTGAATTTTCATTTACACAAATTTGTTCTGTAGTTACTAGAAAGATAAATAACAACTTAAATAAAATAAAACACAACTGATCCAAATGTGTTATGTAGTTTCTAAGGAAGCAAATGCTGTTTTCAGTCTCTGCACTGGTATCGGCTGATATTCAAAACTATAGTATCGAAATCGGTATTGGAACTGAACAAGTTGAATTGATGCATCCCTAGTAAAGACATGGCGGGCACATGGTAGGGACACGGTAGCTACATTGTGGGGACATTGCTGGGACAAGTTGGGGACATGGTAGTAACATGGTAGGGGCATGGTGGGGACATGGTAGAGACATTGTGGGGACATGGGTGTGGCTTTATCTGCTGCTAGTCTGTGCTGTCCTCACTGCTGCATTTGTGAGGTGTGCTCTGATCAATGAGAGTGTGGACAAGAGAGAGGGAGGGAGAGAGAAAGGGAAGGAGGGAGAGAAAGAAAGAGAGAGAGGAAAGGAGGGAGGAGAGGGAGAGAAGGAGACAAGATGAAAGAGAGGGAAAGTGGGAGAGAGGAAAAGATGGAAAGGAAGATGGACAAGGAGGGAGAGAGAGAGGAGTGAAGGAGAGGAAGAGAGGAACGACAAGGAAGAAATGCAGAGAGGGACGGGAGAAGAGAGAAAGAGAGTGAAAGGAGAGGGAGAAAAAGGGAGGGGAACAAATAAAGAGGGAGAGAGTGAGTGAAAGACAGAGTGTGAGAGAAATGAAAAGGAGAGGTAGAGAGAGAGGGAGGGAGGGGAGTGAAAGAGTGACAGAAGGAGAGGGAGTGAGAGAGACTGGAAAGTAAAAAGAGAGAGCAAAAGAAGGGAGAAAGCAGGTGTGTGTAGCAGAGAAGGAAGAGAGAGAAAGAAAGAGAGCTGGCGAGGCGGAAGAGAGTGATGCGAGAGCGAGACTAAGGGAGACAGGGAGAGAGGGACAACAGCAGGGGAGGCAGAGGAGAGAGAGATAGGTAGGGAAGGACATAGCGAGAGAGGAGAGATGGAAAGAAAGAGGGAAAACAGTGAGAGACAGGGAGAGATAGAGATTGAAAGAGAGAGACGGTAGTGGGGAAGAGAGTGATGAGAGAGCGAGACTAAGGGAGAGAGGGAAAACAGCAGGGGGGGCAGAGGAGAAATGGAGAGAGAGAGGGAAGAACGGATAAAGAGAGAGGAGAGATGGAAAGAAAGAGGGAAGAGAGACAGGGAGAGAGAGATGAATTAGCAAGAAAGAGAGAGGGAAGGGAAGAGAGAGGGGAAACAAACATCGAGAGAGGAAGGGCAGAGATGGAGGGAGAGAGGGAAGGTGAGATGAGAGAATGAAAGAGAGATGGATGACAGCGAGTGAGAGGAGAGACAGGGAGAGAGAAGAGGTATAGAGAGAGGGACAACAGTGAGAGAGATAGAGAGCAAGGGAGAGTAGAGACAGGACAGAGGGAGTGTGCAGTGGCAGCAGCAGCAGCAGCCCCTCCTCCCTCTCTTCCTCCTCCCTCTCTTCCTCCTCTTCCTCGTGCTGGTCTGCGCTCCGCCCAGCCCTCATCTCTCCCCTATCCCGCTCTAGACTCGCAGTGCCGGGGCTGTGCTTGTCCCGAAGGCCCCATAGGACTATAGCCGAGCGCTCCTGTCCCTGTCCTGTCCCTGTCTTTGTCCCTGGCCCTGTCCCTGCCCTGTCGGTCCCTGTCCTGCCCTCACCATGCGTCTCGGGGTCTGCTCCTTCATCTCAGACATCCTCAGCACCACCACCAGCATCTGCTTCTGCTGGGCCGAAGGAAAGGTACAGTGAGCGGGGGCTGTGGGTGGTGCAGGTGTGGGTGGGTGCTGTGGGTGTGGGTGGGTACTGTGGATAGGTGGGTGCAGTGGGTGCAGTGGGTGTGGGTGGGTGTGGTTGGGTGCGTGGGTCCTGTGGGTGTGGGTGGCTGCCGTGGTTGTGGGTGGGTGCCGTGGGTGTGGGTGGGTACTCCTGTGGGTGGGGTGGCTGCCGTGGTTGTGGGTGGGTGCCGTGGGTGTGGGTGGGTACTGTAGATGTGAGTGGGTGCTCTAGGTAAGGGTTGTTGTTGTTGTGGGTGTTCTGGGTATGGGTGGTTGCTGTGGGTGTGAGTGGGTGCTGTGGGTGCAGGTGGATGCTGGGGGGGGTCTGGGTG
>KN483974.1:0-20167 GCA_000787095.1 Periophthalmodon schlosseri
TCTGACCCTCCCCTCTGCCCCTCTGACTCTTATTTCTTTCTTCTCCAGGACTAACCCCATAGGGATGCGTGGGCACATGGCGAAGTGCTATGGAGACCTGGTGATGGAGCTGTGGAGCGGGACACAGAAGAACGTGGCTCCTCTCAAACTCAGGGTCAGAAATATTACCTCAGAAATCTACTTTTTTTTGTGTCCAGTCTATTATGAGCAACACCTCTTCCACTAAACAATCAAATAAAATATACGAGTACAAACAGTTATACAGGGTGTCCATAAAGTCTCTTTACAGTTAAAGCAAATGTATTACAAAGGCAGATATGTTAATCAGACTTGTTCTGTTATAGTCAGTGGTTTCCTCATTTAATACACCTCTATTTGGGTATTATACATCAAGACGGGACTGGATTTCTTGTTATGTTCACTGTAGCAGAGCCTCATCAGTGGTTGCAAACACATCTGTTATTTTTTGACTTAGTTCAGTTTAGTTCAGTAATGTCCCATATTCTTATCACTTGCCTTTGTAGTAAAATTTTTAAATTTTAAAGAGACTTTATGGACACCCTGTATTATATTAATTAATCTTGTATTTTGTCACAGTGCTGGCATAATCTCAGATGTTGTGCAGGGGCTTGTGTAACTCTATGGGAGATTCACTGTTTTTGAAAGAAATCACCAAACTTCTAATCCACAAATGTTGAAATTAACCTTAAAAGTCCTTTCAACTGACAACAATCACATCTTTGGGGTTGAATAATGGCTTCACTTTCCCTTTTGTTTATTTAAACTGACAGAGACGACGCTGAACTTTGTGACAGTTTTTGTTTCATGTGGATGGGCCCAGGAATTACAGAGATATTAACCATAAACCAGGTCAAAGGTCAACACATCTGCATCTGACAGTTACACAGAGAGTCCACCTGAGCCTTCTGACGTGAATCCTTGTTAAAATCATGCACTTAATAAAATGTATTGTGTTTTACATGTACAAAATAAACAACTCAATTATAGTTAAAATGATTACTTTTATTTTTATTTTATTCCCATTTCAAAGGATACGCTCAGAAAACAACAACATTTACAACGCCATTGGTTCTAGTATTATAACATATATTAAAAAACAAAACAGAAAAACAAAAAACATTATAGCGTCAAACCAGGGTGTAAAGGAACCTCTATCACTGGGTCTCTCATGTTATTAAACTTTTCACTTAACAAGAAGAAGCAGAAAAAGTTCAAGACTCCACAGACGTCAAACAGCCCTGCACAAAGTCTGATCTATATGTCAAAAGACTTGTAGCCTCCCTTTCCAAATGTTTCCACTTCCAGCCAAACAGATGCACTCACTTTCTCCATATTACAGATACTAAACGTACCATCTGTCCAGTCTTCCACCTTAGACGCTACATCTGTTCCATCTTCTCGTGATTTGCCTTTTTGTGAGCCAGCAACACAATTCTCATTATTCTCCCAGATACAGAATTTCCAAACTTTAGGTGATTTTAATATTCAGTACTTCATCTGTGACATTTTTATTTCAAATCCAATACTGGGTTATTGCTGTTCGACACCAGTGAATCTCAAACTGTGGTACGCGAGCTCCTTCAGGTGGTACATGGACAGCTCTTCAGTTTGTGGGTTTGCCTAATTTTAAGTTAATTTTATATATATATTTTACTTTTGTTGGATCATTTCTTGATGCAGTCCACTTTTAGACCTAGATTAGACCTGGAATCGTCCTGTTATAAACCTGCGACCCCAAAAGATGTGGAAGTGATGTGCGTTATCGTCACTTTGTATCTGCATACTTCCTCTCAGCTGAAAATGTGCACTGTTTCCCTGCATAAATATATCTGTATATCTGTTCTCGTGTTGTTTCAGTGGACGATAGCAAAGTACGCCCCCCGCTTTAACGGCTTCCAGCAGCAGGACTCTCAGGAGCTGTTGGCGTTCCTGTTGGATGGACTTCACGAGGATCTAAACAGGGTCCATGAGAAGCCCTACGTGGAACTGAAGGACAGCGACGGGAGGCCGGACTGGGAGGTGGCATCTGAGGTGAGCGCGGGATTAACCTCTTACAAGAGCGTGACATTTAATAAAGTGATTAGTCCTGCCCCGGTACAGATATATAGTAAAACGTCTTATGGTCAAAATGAGGCCGCTGTGTTCTGTCTGCATCTAATTATAAACACTTTATATCATCCGCAAACCAGGAAGTAAGGTGCTAGTTGTTGTTAGCATTACCTAGTTCTGTTTTTTTCCACTGTATATAAAAATGGACAGAGCTAACCTTCTAGCCGCCGCGTTCCAAATAGAAAGTGAGCATGGGCACGCTTCCGGCTCTATCGTTTCTGGTTTCACTTGTCGCTCCTCTCTCTGTACCTGCTGCTGTCAGACTCGTCATTTTGGTCTTAAATGTTCGTGTTAACCCGCTCTACATGATCCTGGGGTTTATATTTCAATATTTTGTCCGGAAATCAAGATATAAACATTAATACCAGACAAAGTAGACGCTTTCTTTCCCCGAGGTCGCTCCCGCTAGCGTTAGCAACAGGTTTAATTGACAGTGTAGCTAAGCCAACAGCAAATAGCATGCTAACAGAGTAGTACCTGGTATGTGGAGTATAAAAATGCTTTATAATTCAATGCAGACAGTACACAGCGGTCTCATTATGAACTCCAGAGCTGTTTTTACAATATGTCTGTACTGGGGCAAAACTAACTACTATTACATGCAAAAACTGGCCCCCTAATGTTTTAAAAAATATATTTGAGTCTCAGTTCTCCTCTCCCTGTGTATCTTATGCCCCTCTCCTCTCTCAGGCCTGGGAGAACCACCTCCGTCGGAACCGTTCCATCGTGGTGGACCTGTTCCACGGGCAGCTGAAGTCCCAGGTCAAGTGTAAAACGTGTGGCCACATCAGCGCGAGATTCGACCCCTTCAACTTCCTGTCTCTGCCCCTCCCCATGGACAGCTCCATGCACCTCGAGATCACAGGTACGAAAACATCACAGTCAGCTACAGTGGGCTGTGTTCATGTTCTAGACCGGTGTTTCTCAAACTGTGGTAAGCGACCTCCTTCAGGTGGAACTTGGGACTCGAGTTCATTTTATCCACTTTTTTTGTCCTCCTTTTGGTTATTTCTTGATGTAGTTCACGTTTTGACCTGGTTTAGTTCTAGATTAGACCTCGAATAGTCCTGTTATAGACCTGGTTGAGATCTGCTGTTACTCGGAAAGCCAAACCTTGTCTTTGGGTGTGAAAAGTTGGAGACAGTGAACTAGAATTTGATGAGGTCATAATTTCAGATGTTGTGCAGACGTCTGTGTAACTCTATGGGAGTTAACTGTTTATGAAAAACGTCTGATCCACAAATGTTGAACCTTCTCATTATTTGTTTGGGATTAGCTCCACAAACTTTTCATATTAATCTGATGTCTTAAAAACTGAAAAACTGTAGGCTAATGCTAATGCTAGCTTGTGACTGTAATGTTATTTGAGAGAGACTTGTTTAACAGCACAAATCAGCTCATCTGTTGTAGTTCAGATAAGTCAGTTCTTTTTAGTCAGATTGCGTTAAAACAAAGCTCAGATTAAAGTCTAACTTGAGTAACAGAGAATCAGACAGCACAGTGCCTCCAGTTAGCTTCACACTGCCAGAGAATGTTGACGACATCAGCTGCAAAGTATCAATTGGAGCTTGGCGTAGGGATAGAACCACCGACCCTACGGTGAGAGGGCAAACACTGTAGATAAGCTCTAGTTTTGGGGATAAAAAGACTCTGTTCTGCCTGTCCTTGAGCTGGTCCTGTTGTTTTCAGTGATAAAATTGGACGGCTCGACTCCGGTGCGGTTTGGCCTGAGGTTGAACATGGATGAGAAATACACAGGACTGAAGAAGCAGCTGAGTGAACTGTGCAGCCTGAAGCCTGAGCAGATCCTCCTGGCTGAAGTCCACTCGTCCAACATCAAGGTACGAGGGTCTCAACTCATGTAATAAAGTCAAATGTTCCTTACTCGACTGTATAACTGTATAAAGAAGTGGACTAAGTGAGTGTGACGTCACCCACAGCGTTTGGCTCCAAATGAAGCTCATTGAGGCTACAGCAGTTATAGGGGTGAATTTGGAGCAGAGTTCTGTATTAGGAATTCCGACCGCGAGTATCATAGCAAAAGCCAATCTGGAGCGAAGGCGCCTGATTTGTCTGTTATTAATGGTCATACCTTGATTTACGGACACAAAGGCAAAATAAAAACCCCAGGATCATGTAGAGCGGGTTAATACGAACATTTAAGACCAAAATGATGAGTCTGACGGCAGCAGTTACAGTTTTTCAATAGAAAGTGAATTGGAGCCAGAGTCAATGGAGCTGGAAATTCGCCCATGATCACTTCCTGTTTGGAACGCGGCGGCTAGAAGGTTAGCTATGTCCATTTATATATACAGTCTCTGGTCTTACCCCAGTACAGATGTATTGTAAAGCAGCTCTTAGGGTCAAAATGAGACCGCTGTGTACTGTCTGTTTCTCCTCCGTGAGTCAGGAATTAAGGCTGGGGCGGTGTTAGCATGCTAGCTGATGCTTTAACCTTGTGTTCTTGTTTTGTTTGTAGAACTTCCCACTGGACAATCAGAAGGTTCGGATGTCGGTGAACGGGTTCCTCTGTGCGTTTGAGATCCCTGTGCCCGGGTCTCCCACGTCCCTGAGCTCTCCCACTCTCACCGGTGAGTCTGTGAACTACACCTCAGGCTGTTTAAAGCCGACATAAAGCAGACCCAAAATCGACTTCTCAGAGCTTTAAACCGTGTTATAGGTGTTTCCTTCTCATTTACCTTGTGGCTGTAATGTTATTTGAGAGGGACTTGTTTAACAGCGCAAGTCATCTCTCCTTTTGTAGCTCTAACTAAATCAGGTTTCTGGTCAGATTGTGTTAAAATGAAGCTCAGATTAAAGTCTAACAGCGCTTCAGACGGAACGGTGCCTTTAGTTAGCATCACACCCCCAGGGAATGTTGATGACATCAGCTGCACAGCGTCAATACCTGAATGAATTGATGAGCTGTGACTGTTTTTCACTGTGGTCATAATCTCGATGTGTTTGTTCCTCACAGACATCACTCCCATCGCTAACGGCTCGGCGCTGAACGGCCACCTCATCCCAAACGGAGGCCCCAGCTCCGTGTCTCTGTCCAGCCCAGAAACGCCTCTCGTGAACGGGGTCGCCAACGGGCACCTCACCCCCCTCCAGGAGAGCCCCTTCATCGGATACATCATCGCCATGCACAGGAAGATGGTACCAGGACGGAACCAGGACGGAACCAGGACTAAAGCAGGACTTGAACCAGGACTTGAACCAGGACTTGAACCAGGACTTGAACCAGGACTTGAACCAGGACTTGAACCAGGACTTGAACCAGGACTTTCAATAATCTGATGACTCCATAAATCAGATAATGATCAGATTTTGAGCTGTAAACACACATATTTGATCCTGTTTTTGTTGTTGTTGCAGATGCGTTCGGAGCTGTACTTCCTGTCCTCTCAGAAGAACCGCCCCTCTCTGTTTGGGATGCCTCTGATCGTTCCCTGCACCGTTCACACCAGTAAAAAGGACCTTTACGACGCAGTGTGGGTCCAAGTGTCACGGCTCGCCTCTCCTCTGCCCCCACAAGAGGCCTCCAACCACGCGCAGGACTGGTACGGCTGCTAATGCTAAAGCTAAAACATTCATTTAACTTAGCCAAAACTCCAACCACGCACAGGACACGTACGGCTGCTGATACTAATGCTAAAGCTACAACACTCACTTAACTTAGCCAAAACTCCAACCACGTGCAGGACAGGAACAGCTGCTAATGCTAAAGCTAAAACATTCATTTAACTTAGCCAAAACTCCAACCACGCACAGGACACGTACGGCTGCTGATACTAATGCTAAAGCTACAACACTCACTTAACTTAGCCAAAACTCCAACCACGTGCAGGACAGGAACAGCTGCTAATGCTAAAGCTAAAACATTCATTTAACTTAGCCTAAACTCCCAATCACACGCAGGACTGGTACAGCTGCTAATGCTAAAGTTACAGCTAAAGCTACATCACTCACTTAAATTAGCTAAAACTCCAACCACGCGCTAGACTGGTACAGCCGCTAATGCTAAAGCTAAAACTAAAACTAAAACACTCACTTAACTTAGCCAAAACACCAATAGCACACTCCTGGTATGGCTGCTAATGCTAAAGCTAAAGCTACTGCACTCACTTAAATTAGCTAAAAGTCCAATAGCACACTCCTGGTATGGCTGCTAATGCTAAAGCTAAAGCTACTGCACTCACTTAAATTAGCTAAAAGTCCAATAGCACACTCCTGGTATGGCTGCTAATGCTAAAGCTAAAGCTACTGCACTCACTTAAATTAGCTAAAAGTCCAATAGCACACTCCTGGTATGGCTGCTAATGCTAAAGCTAAAGCTACTGCACTCACTTAAATTAGCTAAAAGTCCAATAGCACACTCCTGGTATGGCTGCTAATGCTAAAGCTAAAGCTACAACACTCACTTAACCAAAACTCCAACGGCGCCCAGGACTGGTGCGGCTGCTAATGCTAATGCTAAAGCTAAAAGACTCACTTAACTTAACCAAAATTCCTAACCACACACAGGACTGGTACGGCTGCTAATGCTAAAGCTAAAGCTACAACACTCACTTAACCAAAACTCCAACGGCGCCCAGGACTGGTGCGGCTGCTAATGCTAATGCTAAAGCTAAAAGACTCACTTAACTTAACCAAAATTCCTAACCACACACAGGACTGGTACGGCTGCTAACGCTAATGCTAAAACTACAACACTCACTTAACCTAGCCAGAACTCCCAACCACAGGCAAGACTGTCACAGCTGCTAATGCTAAAGCTAAAGCTACTACACTCACTTAACTGTAATATAGGACTAAGCCGCAATCGTTTAGGGGCCTGTGTTGTGAATTTTAACAATCAAACACAAAAAAAAGGCATATATGGGTCTCTTCCCTTTTGTATTTTGTCTCATTATAAACAAACATAAACCCGACCAGCCTCGTTACCGTAGGAGACAGACCTCAGTCCTCTGTAGACGTTCTGTAATGGGTGAATGATTCGCGTGTCCTGGAGTGACCGCTCTGCAGAAGTGGGTCAGGACTCAGAGGCTTAACACAGACACAGCAGATCCATGTGCTTCTAATGCTGAGATGTCAACACGTTTTAGTGTTGCAATTATTCAGAATTATTCACCCCATGACCAAACAACAAGTGCGTGTTTATTCCATAGACTGTTTGTATAAATGGACATAGCTAACCTGCTAGCTGC
Organism: Periophthalmodon schlosseri; assembly: GCA_000787095.1. Classification (NCBI taxonomy): domain Eukaryota; kingdom Metazoa; phylum Chordata; class Actinopteri; order Gobiiformes; family Gobiidae; genus Periophthalmodon; species Periophthalmodon schlosseri. The sequence goes on from KN483974.1 coordinate 7,341, forward strand.
CGCGTTCCAAATAGAAAGTGAACATGGGCGCACTTCTGGCTCCATCGACCCCCTCTCATACATATGAACATTAACAACAGACATATCAGGCGCCTTCTTTCCCTGAGGTCGCTCCCTTTAGCGCTAGCAACAAATTTGATTGACAGCGTTGCCCGCTCCCTGCTAAACCAGCGGTGCGGGCGGGAAAGGGCGTTACCTTCAACAGCCTCGCTCCAGATTGGCTCTTTGGTTGCTCTGATTCCAAATATGTAACTCTGCTCCAAATTCACCCCTGTACCTGCTCCGGCCTCGATGAGCCTCATTTGACCGGAGCCGAATGCCGCGGGTGACGTCACACTCACTCACTCCACTTCTTTTCACAGTCTGTGGTTTATTTAACGTTTCTCTGTGTTCTCAGTGACGACAGTATGGGGTACCAGTATCCCTTCACTCTGAGGGTCGTGGGCAAAGGCGGGAACTCCTGCGCCTGGTGTCCCTGGTACAGGTGAGAACTCCAACAATAGAAAGGGAATAATCTAGAGGGAATATCTGGATTAAAAAATACTACGTTTTAAAGATACACTATGGAACGTTTTTGGAGGAGGGTTTACCACCTGCCTGTCTCCTTTGGGATGTTATTGGCATTAAACTTATCTATCTGACCTTTGACTTCTCCAGGTTTTGCCGAGGTTGTACCATCGAGTGCACAGAGGAGCGGGCGTCGGTGGGGAACGCCTACATCGCTGTGGACTGGGACCCCACAGCTCTGCACCTGCGCTACCAGACCTCCCAGGAGAGGGTCAGAGTTCACTGTATTTACTTATATAGACTTTAAATCATGCTCAGACGACATTAACATTCAATAGACCCAATAATGTTTTTATACAGATGAGGGGTAGCTAAAATTAAAGAGGGGGTATTATGCAAAATTGACTTTTCGGACATTTCTACCATGTTATAACGTTGCTCCCTCATCCAAAACAGTGGGTAGCGCTCTGAAGGGGGAGTGACAGAGCACGGAGAGCAAAGGGAGGGATGAACTATATTAGTTTCCATAGTAACCCTGGTGCCCCCTGCAGATCGTGGAGGAGCACAGCAGTGTGGAGCAGTCGCGCAGGGCCCAGGCTGAGCCCATCTCTCTGGACAGCTGCCTCAGAGCCTTCACCTCCGAGGAGGAGCTGGGAGAGGACGAACTGTACTACTGCTCCAAGTGTAAAACACACAGGCTCGCTACCAAGAAACTAGACCTGTGGAGACTGCCCCCTATACTGGTATGTAGTACTACAACAACTACTGCTACTACTACTACTGTTACTGCTATAAAACACACCGGTTATATCCATAATTCCATCATTGCTCCAATAAACCTTAACAGATCTGTTGCTATAGTTACCCTCTGTATTTAAAACTTTTCCTTGGTCCTGTTGTTTTGTTCATTCTGTTGTATATTTTTTCCTCTCTGCAGATCGTTCACTTGAAGCGTTTCCAGTTTGTGAACGGCCGGTGGATCAAATCCCAGAAGATTGTGAAGTTTCCGAGAGAGAAGTTTGACCCCAGTGCATTTCTGGCTCCGAGAGACAGGGGGCAGCACTGTCCCTACTCCCGCAGTGAGAGCGACGACCTACTCAGAGTAGGAGAAGACAACCTTTCGTCCATCTCTGCCCCGGCCGGCTTCAACAACCTGCACAAAGGTACGAGTCTGTGGGACTCACCTGTGTGACTCACCTGTGGGTCTCACCTGTGTGTGGGACTCACCTGTGGCTCTCACCTGTGGGACTCACCTGTGGGACTCACCTGTGGCTCTCACCTGTGTGACTCACTGTGTGACTCACCTGTGGGTCTCACCTGTGTGTGGGACTCACCTGTGGGTCTCACCTGTGGGAGAAAGTGGGGGATTTAAACTTTTAATAAGGTACTTCTTAAAGGCGCTGTACCTGATTTTTACTGTCTTAAAAATGTGAAAAACAGTTTCATTTTAAACAGTTTGCTGTGGTCCAGAGTTACTCCTCACTGACCTTATGGATTCAGAACATCCTGATTACTCCCCATGATGAGGTTATAAGCTCTTTTTACAACTCTTTTCCACAAGGAGTTGATTCTGGGCTGGTTCCACCAAACAAGAGCCAGTGTTTGTTGCTTAGCGGTGCTTTGTTTACTCACTGGCAGTAGCAGTTAGCATTTGTTTCATTATTTTTTTCTCCTACCTTCACCCTATTTTTTTTTTAAGTTGATTTTGTTTTGCCTTCACCATTATTTACTTTTATTAAGTGCTATAAAATGTAACTTTTATGTTTAGTATTGCACTTGAACCAGTTCTTTTCTGGCTCTGCTGTAACTGAGGTCCAGTTAAAGCCAACTTTTGGCACCAAGAGGCGGTAAACGGCTCTGAAGCGGGCGCCGGCCCAGAACCGGCACCAGTTTGGTGGAAAAGGCGAATCAGAGCCAGAGCAGACGACGTCATGTACATCTGTGAATGAACTTTAACCTCTGTCTCTGTCCTCAGCGTCTCCCTGCTCCAGTCGAAAGTCCGCTCCCTCCCTGAGCCGGAACAGCAGCCCGTCGGGAAGCCCCAAGACCGGAGTCCGACGCCCGGGTCGACTACGGCTCCCTCAGCTCGGCTCCAAGCACCGGCTCTGCTCCTCCAGCAAAGAGAACATCTGCGCTGTGGAGAGCTGCGCCGAGGGGAACCAGCAGCCACAGACCTGCAGCCAGAGGTGAGAAACACTGGAAAACATTACTTCAAAACAGTATTACGCAAGTAGAAGTAGAAAGAAAATACTCAAGTAAGAGTAAAAAATATTTGGGAAAACTACTTCTCGTCTAAGAGTAACTAAAGAGCAACTGTCAGGACGTAACATCTGATTTATGATTTGAAGTTATTGTAATTTGAACAAAATATGAAATGCACAAAATCTGGTATTTTCAAACACAAATGTTCAAATCATTTCATATTGTCAACATAAAACTTTTGTCACTCACAGTGGGAAGAGTAAAGTAAGAGGACTGTTACTTCAATACAAATTTTACTCAAGTAGGAGTAAAAATATGTTGCTAGAAAGTTACTCAAGTAAATGTAACTGAGTAAATGTAACTGAGTACTTCCCACCTCTGCCTGCAGCGAGGGGACCCAGCAGCCACAGACCAGCGCGGGGGAGGGGGAGGAGCCTCAGGCAGACGGACCGGACCAGACCGGGCCAGAGCAGACCGGACCGGACCGGACCGGACCAGGACTCTGTGGATCCGCCGAGGTGTTGGTCTCCGAGTCGTCTGTTGGGACGGACGCTTCTCACTGTGACGTGGTTTTAATGAACGGAAACGGACTGAACTCGGACTGCAGCACCGAGAGCAGCTTAGACCAGGATCTGACCCGGGACCTGGGACTGGAGGCCATCTACAACCTCTATGCAATATCTGTGAGTCACAATGACATGATGTTCTCCTCACACGGTTTTCTGTTGGATCCTGTTTCGTCTTGTTTTAAAATGCATTAAGCTCCATTCACACACGCAGCCTGAGCCGCGAATTTACCTGCATTTTACCAGAACAGGGTCATGTGTGGCGTCATTAAAATGTGTTTCATTAAATGCAGATACACACAATGTAAACAAATACACTAAAGTAAAGAACAACATGACAACAAAGAGATTACAATACATCTAACCCCATTAAGAGGGAGAGACTGAGGGCAGACCTGGGACGAAGGCTTCACAAACGGATTATTATTCATCAACAGAGAGATGTATTATTATTTCCACAACAGATGCCATAGAGTCCAGCTGCAGCGGCCGGAGGAGGTTTGGAACCACCGAGAGTGAAGCTCCACCGCGACACATCCAGGGTCGAATCACTTTTTATATATATAGTTTTTTAAATCGGTGAATAATTTAAGATAACTACATGGTTCAGCTGGTTAAGGTTAGGGCTTGAGTTGGTGTTTGGAGTCGACTCCTCCTGGCCGCACCATCGGCTGCAGCCAGACCCTTTTCAGATGTTCGCCCTCTGGTGGGAAACATCAGAACTACTCGTATTGTGTAACATAAATGACTTTCATGGTTGTTTCTTGTCACTGAGACGTTTGTGTTTTTGTTCAGTGTCATTCAGGAATCATGGGAGGAGGTCATTACGTAACGTACGCCAAAAACCCCAACAGGAAGTGGTACTGCTACAACGACAGCAGCTGCAAGGTAGAGCCCGAGTACTGTTTGGACCGGACCAGTACGGCCCAGTGTTTAGACTGGACCTGTGTTTAGACCGGACCAGTGTTTAGACCGGACCTGTGTTTAGACCGGACCAGTGTTTAGACCGGACCAGTATAGCCCAGTGTTTAGACTGGGCCAGTACGGCCCTGTGTGGACCAGTGCCTACCTCACCCACGCTCCCACACGACAATTCTCCATAAATAAACAAAAACACGATACAAAACTGCACTACGACTTCACAAACCTGATGTATGTGCAGTAGTTACATTAGTGGGATGCAGCTGATTGTGTTGAGATAGAGCTCTGAAGGGGGAGGGGCTTAGCATGAGGAGCAGGAAGTGAAACTTATAAAACATGTTAATACGTTGTTTTGGTGAATATATCATTTTCAAAACAATAAAAGGAAACACGGTGATCTAAATATGTTACATGTTACAGTTAATACCCCACAAGTAAAATACCCTTCTTTAATACCCCATAGAAGTAAATACCTCCTCTTTAATACCCCATAGAAGTAAAATACCTCCTCTTTAATACCCCACTGAAGTAAAATACCTCCTCTTTAATGAACTATTTTCCCATCCTACAGGAAGTGCACTCGGGCGAGATGGACACAGACTCCGCCTACATCCTGTTTTACGAGCAGCAGGGCGTCGACTACTCACAGTTTCTTCCTCAAATCGACGGAAAGAAAATGGCCGACACGAGCAGCATGGACGAAGACTTCGAATCCGACTACAAGAAATACTGTGTGCTCCAGTGACAAGTCTTCCACTAAACACAAAGACTCAAAAACTCACACTACATGGAGAAAAAACACTTATTCATCTTGATTTGAGGAGTTGGGACTTGTTTATAATCATTATTTATTACACCAGATGCCCTCCCAAATATCCCCGTGTGTCAGATGCCCTCCCATCCTCCTGTATGTTGTGGTGTGGTTGAATAGAGAAAACATTTGCGGATTTGGCTTTTGGAGGTGTCAAAGTTAAGCCCGTGAACTTGTCAAAATGACTCAAATCAAGGTTAATATTTGGTTTTACTTTTGTAGAAGTTCTGTTTTTGCTATGAAATCTTCAAACCTTCAAACTCTCCCCTCAGACTGTACAGACGCGAGGACGAGGAGCGGCGTCGGCGAAACTGGGAGAGTCCTTCTGGCACTTTTTAGTTTGTTTAGCGCAAAATCGTTGGTCGAAAGCACTTTTTCTGAGCTCCACAAACAAAATCTTGTCTCTTCTTTCAGCCATTCGCCTAAAACTCGTGTAAATGAATGTATACGCCATGTCCGGTGACGTCGAAATGTCCAAAACGTGGGTTATAATGTCCAAAAATGTTTGTATCGTGATCCATTTTAGTGAATGCACAAAGGCCAAAATGAGCACCACAGTTGACCCTTTGCTGAGTCAAAGTCAGAGGTGAGAGAGCGGCCAAAAAACACGTTCAAGTTACTTCAAAATAACATTACTCAAGTAGAAGTACGAAGTAGTGGTCCAAGAAATTACTTAAGTAAGAGTAACTTAAAGAGTAACTGTCGGGTTTTGTGAACGTGAAGGACAAAAGGTGAAAAAATGAACCAGACAGACACAAAAATGAGCCAAACTAAATCAGATCTGAAGGAGCCAGAAACACAAAAGTTCAAATCATTTCATATTGTTACATAAAGCTCCAGTCACTTTAGACTCACAGAGGGAAGAGGAACCACAACTTTTACTCGAGTAAGAGAACAGTTACTTCAATAGTAGGAGTAAAAGTGTGCAGCTAGAAAAGTACAGTTTCTTTACAATAACTACACCTTAATGAGACTCAAAAAACATGAACAAGTCCAGAGTTATTCCTCACTGACCTTATGCATCGGAGCTTCCTAAATATTCACCAAGATGAGTTTATAAGCACTTTTCACAACTTTCAGAGGCGGAGTTTTGCTGTCACGGTAAAGCTAACAACATCTAGCATGCTAACAGTGCACTTCCTGATTATCGGACCGTGAAATACTTAATAATCAGATGCAGACAGCACACGGCGGACTCATTTTGACCTCAGGATCTGTTTATACAGTAAATCTGCACTGGGGTGACACACGTTTTGCTCAAACACTTGGGGGAGAATCACATCCAGGGCTTTTGTTCAGTATGAAGTGAGTCTTTTTCATGTTTATTAAGGTTAATTAAGGTGTAGTTAGCAGAGATACGTATGAGGCAAAATAAGGAGGTTTTTGAATTGGAAAATAGGTGGTGGTTTGTTAAAAAAAAACAGTGGTTTCAACAAGAACAAATCGCTGATATGATATTAAAGCTTCACTACATAACATTTCTGGTGAGGGGAGGGCCACCCGCTTGTCTCCGTGGAGATTTTTATGTCTTTGCCTGGAATGTTCCACAGTATAGCATTAAACTTTGAGCAGGTGACAGTAACAATGCTTTTCAAGGTATTTCTTTTCCCACCTGTAACTGAATAGATGCAAAATGGATACGTGTAATGCCACACTCTGGAACATTACGGGCAATGCAATGAATGACATCGCCATGGAGACAACCCGGTAGCCAACCCCCAGCAGAAGAATTCCATAGTGCACCTTTAAATCAACAAACATTGGATGAATCTAAATGGAAAAAGGCTATAGTAGCATTTTAAGTTTTGTCGTCAGTTTGAACGAGTATGAAGCTCTCTGATTGGTCGATGAGGAGCCAATGACGAGCCTCCGCAAACGGTCAACTGTTTTTCAAATGTTTAGTGTAAACCCAAATCTCATCAAATCAATTATTATTTTTTTATTCAAAATGTTTTATTTATTTGTGACATCCTCCACTACCTCACCGCTCCCCCTGCTGGCCAAAATATGAAAATCAGTGTTAAAAACGTCAACTGAAGGTCCTGCATCACGCACAAGCCGTGTTCTGACGCTGTTACCTCCTCGAAAACACACCTGGAGCCGTGTCACGTCATGGAGATGTAGACAGACTAATAACGCGGGATTACGCAAAGCTCAAAATGCTCTGTTCCACCTTGTGATGTCATGAAGTGGTAGTTTTCAAGTTAACAGCTCCTTTTTACCTTTAGTTCCAGGACTGAAATGATCCTAATGATTCTAGTGAACGTGCATTTTTCTCCACAGATCTGACCTGTAACTTGGTCTGGTAGCTTGTCTCCATGGAGATAAACAAATTGAATGCCCTGCTGCAGAACATTCCACACAAAACGATAACCTCTACGAGTAAAGTTACACAGTGCGGCTTTAACTGTGTAACTAAAACAATAAGGAAACAGTTTTACGCAACATACAAAAACTTACTGACCTTAAAGCTTCACTACGTCACTTTTCTGTGTGGGGGGGCCGTCACCTGCTTGTCTCCGTGGAGATGTTATTGCTTCGCCGTCAATGTCCCACAGTATGGCATTAAACTGACTTCCTGTATTACCACTTAATGACATCATAAGTTGGAGAAGAATTCGTTTGTGTGTTAAACGTGTGAATGAAACAAAACGCAACTCCAGGTCTGTTTGTGACGAGGAAACGACATCAGAACAGATCAGAAAACAGTGTAACATGGACCTTTAATATTTTCTGAAACATTTCAAACGATTTTCAGCCAAACGTTTCACCTGCAGCTGCCAAACGTCTGTTGTTGTGTAATGTTTGAGAGCAGTGTTCCCTGTACGTGACTTTATGAGCTTAGGAGCCGTGCCATTACTTAAACCAATTTTTAATATCTGTTTTATACTTTTATTTTTTATGAATTATATTTTTTTCTGTCCCTGATTTTCAATAATACATATATATATAGATTTTTTTTTTTTTTTCCAGAAATTTTCATACCCAGATATTTGAAAAAAAAAAAAATGTCACAGAGTAAAAAACATGAGTAACTGTAGCCGACCAATTCAAAGTTTGAATTCTAAATCACAAAAATTTGGTTTGAAATTTGGAATTGTTCTGTAAAAAATCTGGGCATGAATTCTCCAGCTTGCATTGAAAAACTAAACTTTGACTGTGAAGAATTTCCAAATTTTTTTTTTTTTTTGCTTTAATTGTAAGACTTTGGAACAGAAATTGGACAGAATTTTAAAGAGGGGGTGTTCTGCAAAATTGACTTTTTGTATCTTTCTCCCATGTTCTAACGCTGTTCCTCATCAAAAACATGTCTGAAGAGGCTTTAGATCATCCATGCGTGTTTGAGTAATCTAGTGATCTCTCCTGGGCCCTATTCAAACCCTCCTTACGTTTAGCCAAGATTCTGTACGAGGCTCCGCCCACAAGCCTACGTCACCCATGTCCCCGCGCAACAACTCTCCATAAATATACAAAAATATGATACTAAACTGTACACTACAGCTTCACAAACCTGATGTTTGTGCAGTAGTTTCATTAGTGGGATGCAGCTGATTGTGTTGTTGCAACTGTACACCAGCTTCACCAACCTGATGTTTGTGCAGTAGTTTCATTAGTGGGATGCAGCTGATTGTGTTGTTGCTCTGAAGGGGGAGGGGCTTAGCGCTGAGAGCAAAGGGAGGCGGAGACTCAGAGCGTCAAAACAAAGTAAAATCCCCCCTCTTTAATACTAAATTATAATTAAAGGATTGTAAACTTTGGACGCAGGCAGCAATTTTGCATTTTCTTTTAAAGCTACACTATGCAACTTTTCTGGGGAGGGGGATCTGCCACCTGCTCGTCTCCATGGAGATGTCCCGTTGCCTGGAATGTTCCGCAGTGCGACATTAGACTGATCCATCGCACATTTATTCAAGTGCAGATGTCGTTGCTACTTGACAAACATGCATTCTTCCTGGCTCGCCTCTCCGCAGATCTGACCTGTAACTTGGTCTGTTAGCTTGTCTCCATGGAGATGAACAGATTTAATGCCCTGCTGCAGAACATTCCAAGCAAAACGGTAACTTGTGCCAGTAAAGTTACATAGTGCGGCTTTAACAGTGAGAAAACATTTTTACACGACATACAAAAACTTACCGACCTTAAAGCTTCACTGCGTCACTTTTCTGTCTGGGGGTCTGCCACCTGCTCGTCTCCATGGAGATGTTACTGCTTTGCCCGTAATGTCCCACAGTATGGCATTAAACGTATGATTTATTTAACTACTATTCAACTCTTTCTTCGCTCTAAAATACCTTGAAAAACAGCTCGCCTCTCCACAGATTTGGCCTGTAACTTCGCCTGGAGGGTTAATGCCGTACTGTGGGACATTTCAGGGGGAAGCGAAGAACATGAAGAAAGGCAGCGTCGAGTAAAGTGACATAACGGAGCTTTAGTTTGAGCTCACAAACGTAGCTTCAGATGATCCAGACGATGCGTTTGGGCTTCGGACTTTTTCCCCGTTGAAAAGATGTAATATTTAGTTTTGAATTGTTAATCGCTACGGCAACAGTCGTGGTTAAGCTGCTCTAAACTGAAGTACGAAATTTGACCCTGTTTGTTCATCTGTTTCATGAGTCGATCTAAATGTTTTTGGTCCAATCACTGTGAACTGTTTCAAAATAAGAGTCCTCCCTTTGAGCTGCTGCGTCTGACGCTTTTATTGTGAAAGGCGTCAGCCAAAAGCCCTGGACAAATATTTATGTTTTATTGTGTTTTTTTTCTTTTATTTTTCTCTGGATTCTGGCGTCAAAAGGGAAAAATCTAGATTGTGAAAGCTGCCAAATTGACAACTTTGAAATTTTAATATTTTAAAAACCACATGGCTCCTGTTATTTCAGTCTGAATCTGAAGAGTCTGGATTTTCACCTTTGGCTCCGCCCACACCTCAGTGCTGCTCTGTGATTGGTCCTCCTGTTGCTGGGCGAAATTGATCAGAGAATCCATCTTTGTGTGTAATATTTCTGCTCCTGTCGACACACAGCAAAACACCTTTTCCCGTTTAAAGCTTCACTGTGTAACTTTTCCAGAGGCAGGCTACGTCACCCGCCCGCGTCCATGGAGACGAGCAGGCGGCACGGAGACGGAGACCCTCTACAAGAAAAGTCCCACAGTGCAGCTTTAACTATAAATCTGTATTACTCAAAAAACAAAACGAATTTAACTTGTATTTCAGCTTTGGCATTGTAAATTTCAAAATGGAGTTCTGCCTGATCCAGTTTCAGTTTCAGTTTCTCTGGCGCCACCTGTAGCTTTTGTTTTTAAACTCTGCACAAATGTTCTCTTCAAATCTAAAAGTTTGAGCCGTTTTGAGGAGTGCGACGTACTACTGAGGCTGTAGCGTGTATTTAAGTGTGGACGTGTTAATTTAAAGTTTTTGTACATGTGAGAACTGAGGAAACTGTAAATATGAAAAGATGTTTTTGTAAATATCAGTCAGAGCAGTGCCCCCAGATGTATATTAGTGATGTTCAAATGTCGACCAAACAAGATTAAACTCTACACAAAACAGCAGCAAAGAGTGTTTTTGTTTAAGTTTTCAAATGTTACGAGTGTCAGATGCCCTCCCGTCCTCCTCCTGTGTCCTGTGTGTCAGATGTTTGCCTTGTGTGTCAATTTGGAGTCGGACGGAGTGAAATGTTATTTTTAGGCCTAGAATGTTCCGCAGTGCTGCGTCTCCACGGCGACGGGCAGCCACAGTAAGAGTCAGAGCAGCAGTTAAAGCTCTAGATGTCGTAGGTGTCGGGGCACAGTTTGCGGTCGTATTCGTCCTCGTGTTTCGAATAAAAGTGGACTTTGATTGAGCGAGATGTTATTTTTAGGCCTAAAATGTTCCGCAGTGTTGCATCTCCATGGAAACGAGCCCTCAGCAAAGTTAAGGATACAGTTTGTAGTCGTATCATATTCGTTCTCGCGTCTTGAGCTGAATAAAAGTAGATCTGGACCAAGCAAGATGTTATTTTTAGGCCTAGAATGTTCCGCAGTGCTGCGTCTCCACGGCGACGGGCAGTTGTTAAACGTAGATCTGGGGCGAGCTGTTTGCACCGGACGCCGCAGTGAAACCTCGCTGTCGTCGGGCACTTCCTGCTCCTCTGTTGTGGTCTTTGTACAAAGTCAGACTCTCAAGACTCAAGACAATAGAACACTCTCCTCTTCTCACACTTCACACTTTCATCTCTCTGTTTGTTCTGTTTGTTCCACACGAAAACGGCTCCGATCGCACAAAATAAGGTAAGCGACGTTAGCTGTTTCTAAGCTTAAGCTGATATAAGGGAGCGGTCGATGGCTCACTACACGCGAAATGGTTAAAACGATCTTAAAGTTAAAAACCACGACCTGAAGAACATGAATTTCATTTGTAAAAAACAGACACATTTATTTTAGTTCAAAATTCACACATATATATATATTTTTTTCTTTTTGTTCCCGTCGTCTTAATATTGTCAGTGAGAGTCAAACTTCTGCGTTTACAAAATCCTCGTTTCTGCCATAAACATTAATATTAAGTGCATAAATTTGTACAGCGTGTTACTCAAATGTGTTCGACTCGATGTGAAGACGACATTTTGTTCATTTACTGAAGAAGCCGTTTGGAACTTATTTCTGTTCTTCTGCGTCTGTTTTTCCATGATCGTTTGTGCCTCTTCATTATAATAAGATGATGTAACAGGCCTGTCGTTATAATCTGAACAAACACATGGAACTATGTTTTTTTGGGGTCAGTTTTTATAATGTGACTTTTTCTTTGCACTAAATGAACATTTTTGTTAATTTTCTGCTTCATGATGCGACTTGAGCTGAAGAAAGTTTAATTTTGAACTTCTCTGACTCATTATAGACACAAACGAACTACTTTAGTTTTGCATTCTGTTCTTTATTTATTTTCTTCATAACAGTTTTTGTGAATAATTCTGTTTTATGTTTTGGTTTCATATTATTATTACTCAACATGTGGCTCTTCAGAACAGGCTGCATTTTTATTATGACCTGATTTGACTCATATCTCAATATTATGAGCAGAGAATTTGGGTTGAATTTAAAAAAAAAAGTTTTTATTTTCAGAAATATGTGACTTGACTCGTCAGATTTGAAGGTTTATAAAATATTGAAACTTATTTTGTTCTTATAAACTCTGATGTGTTTATTTATTTATCTGAGGATGTTTTTCGAGGGCGTCCTGTTCTATTTGCACAGAAATGTTTGGGTTTTTTAATAATAATTTGTGTGTTTTTTTCTCATTCACGTGTATGTTTGTTGTTTTTTTTTATTTTAAATGTTTATATTTCTGTGTTTAGACCTCGGCTGTGTCTTTTCTGAGTCAAAATGGAAGGGAACTGCTGCAAGACACAGACTCGAGGTCAGTTTTTATTTCAGGTTTAAGTTTCGTTTATGCAAAATGTGTCTGTACAAATGTGAACTTATGTTTTTAAATACAGTTTATCAAGTTAAAACAGGCGAGAAAAAGTACTAGTAGTAGTAGCAGTAGCAGCAGTAGTAGTAGTAGTAGTAGTAGCAGTAGTAGCAGTAGTAGTAGTAGTAGTTCTTCCTCCTGTTTCTTTCAGACTGTGGGTCGTTTGTAGATTTCTATCTTGTCTCTGGAGCTCTGGGCGTCTCTGTGCTGCTCTTCGTCCTCGTTTGCATCATCTTCATCATCAGGTCTGTACATCCCATAATACTCCCCCCAGATAGACACACGCACACGCACAGACACACACACACACACACACACACACACACACAGACACACACACACACGCACACACACACGCACACGCACACGCACA